>ML854934.1:11171-26738 GCA_009831015.1 Picea engelmannii | reverse complement strand
CACTGTCATGGATCCCAATGCGGTGACATGAATCCCAAGGAAAATGGTATGGATCCCAATGTATGTAGATATGATCATATATGAGTACATGGATCCCAATGTAGCATCATGGATCCCAATGCAATGTCATGGATCTTGAGGCACAATACAAGTATCCCAATGCACAATACCCACTTGAAATGATGGGTCTAGCCTCTTAGCAAGCCATTAATTGGTATCACCTGGTGAAATCTCTTAGCACAACATAAAAAAGGGGGTTGGTTTTAATATTTTCCTAAGTCTTACCAAGGGGAACAATATTGACCCTTATTAATGCATCAACTCCTAAGACAACACATATTTCCTAAGTACCTAGGTGAAAGATAGGAAAAAATAATTAATAATGATGAAAGGGAATGGGGAATGAGTTCATGTGATGACCCTCAACATCTTAGACATGCACAAGTCTTATCAATCATTTATTTATTCATCCACCTTTATTTAGCTAGGATTTTTGCATATAATATCCTTCTAGAGATAGCTTAACATTGAGTTACCATCCTTAACATTATTTCTTACTACCCCTTTAAGAATTGTTTTTTTTAATGTTTGTTTTATCGAACAAGTTCCTTTTATTTAGACAAACTAGAGACTAGGGGCATTGGCTTCATAGTGAGGGAGCATTGCTAAAGATTTATATTTTGATTTTGAATTTATCTCTTCACCTCTTTTCCTTATTGGATTATTGACTCGGGCTTTATCAATTTGACCTTTCCTTTTGACCTTTGAGAAATAATACATGACCAAGATGCAATTTTTTATATGGATGGAATGAATAACACTCAAGAGATAGAAAATGATTAGCATGGTTGGGATATGAATAGTGATATCTATCCTAAGAACCCAATGGTATAGGTTAATCCAAGAGATGACGCACTTCTAAGATAAAACATGTTCCCCAAGGTACTACAAGGAAAGTCATAAAACCATGTAATGTTATGAAATGATACTAGGCAATCATTAGGTGTTTACCACTTTATGATGAGATAATAAGTTGCATCATCGTTTCCAAATAAGTATTGATACATGGAATGTCAAACGAAGCAAATAGGAACCATGCCATATCGTACAACAATGCATCTATCATCTGAGGAGTTGGCATGAAAGTGAGATTCACCATAGTTGAGCTAGCACGAGCATGTTTTTGGTGGAGATCAAGAAGAACTCTATCTAGATCTAGGGAATATGAGCATGACACATCATGCAAGCATCAACTTGAAACCCTTGCTAGCGTATCCAAAAATGTGTCACCCCGCATGGGGTAACATCTGGCTCCTACTCATGGACATGCACTCTGTGTGAGAATGTATGAGAACACCATAATATATGTAGACCTGTGACCTACACACCATATAACTTGGCAAATGAAACAAAATTTGGGGTGAATCTACCACCCTAGTTAGAAATAAAAAAATACTTGGCACAAATAAAAAAACTTCACCTAATATAAACATGAAAGTAAAGCAAGAAAACACGTGTAAGAAATTATTCTAAGGAAAATCAAATGCATCAATACAATTAGGCAATGCATGAAAGTAAACACACAAAAGAAAGGAAAACATGATTGGAAGGAAAAATCCCATTCTAGCTACTACTCAAAGATTATATTCATGCCTACCCTATTGGATAACTAAGGGATGTGGTTGCTGGGTGAAATAAAATATCCAAATCAACCATTCAAGGAGCTTACCAACATATGGAAACCTTCCCTTGTATTTGGTTATCATCCAAAACACGGATATTCCAAGCATCAAGTGGGTATCAAGAATAATCTAACTCACTCTCAAGTCTAGAACCTAGGTAAGGTAATATCTATGAAGTAGAAAGCCAAAACTATACCAAGGTTGACTCACCTCTCCACAAAATTTCTCCATCCAAAGGTCAATAGGGACAATGTAAACACAAAATTGGGTCAACCCATTGAATTTTCTTCTAATATCATTGAGGACAAAATATTGTGAAGGAAACTCCAACTATGCAGATGGTTTGGATTTATGCAACAACTTCACTTGGAGTGATTTTTTTTTTGTTTTGAGGGTGTGTTTATCCCACACACTTTATTGAATATATGTGGGGGATAAACTGGGTCTTTTCTCATAGACACAGTGCTCCCTTGCACATCAATGAATTTTTTTTAAAGAGACAAATTAGTTGACATATGGTCAAAACTCTCTCATTGTTGCCATTATTGTGCCCTCTGATCGACAAAGTGAAGATTTGAATTTATGCTAACTTTAGAACAATGAGTGTTTATGTCATGAACCTCTATATGGATTAACATGACCATGAGAAGATTAAAGTAGGAAAATATGAACAGAGTCTTGAAACCTTGAATAACCCTCCACATATTGTAGACATGAAGATTGATATGATGCACATGTATGAAAGAGTAAATGTTTGACATCGCCATTTCCAACCCCTCATGTTTAATCCTTAATGTTGTTCAAGAAACAAAATAAATTTCATGGAACTAAAAACATGAAATTGTTGCCAAAATTGTGCCCTCTAATCGACAAAGTGAAGATTGGAATTTATGTCAACATTATAACAATGAGTGTTTATATCATGGACCTCTATATGGATTAACATGACCATGAGAGGATTAAAGTAGGAAAATATGAAGAAAGTCTTGAAACCTTGAATAACCCTCCACATATAAATTGACAATGGCAATGTGATTTTGTTTCTTTTTCATGTGAGACATAATGAAAAGAAGGGTAATGCTCTAAAAAAATATTATAAAATGTTTGGCATGGTCATTTCCAACCCCTCATGTTTAATCCTTAAAACTTATTATTGCATCTTCCCAAAAATTTATTTTTGCATGTTGCACCAAGTTTAAAGTTTGCACATTGCTTGGAAAAGATGTTTTCCACATGTCGCAGGACTTTCAAAGTTGCATATAGCATGTCACAATATTTTGGAAGTTGCATATTGCATATTCAAGTTCTATTTGTTGCCTAGACTCCATAGCCCAAGCACAAGGCACCAGCTCTTGCTTGCATTCTCATGTCTTGAATCAAGGAGTATTGAATCAATATATACCATGTCTTATAAGAGAAGCTGAAATGATCATTAAGTGTATAACAAAATTACATTCACAGATATATACAAGCTATAGAAATAGCCTTGTGTATATTATCAGATGAAAAATTACCCATAATGTCAATGCATTATATGCATCATTACATGTTCAGCTATATAATGTACATCTAACTGTCTTATAAAATTATTACATGACATCATGAATTTCTTTTAGTCTTCTTTTGTGCTTTCCACGTCTTATGTAATTCATCCATCTCCATGTCTTTGTTTATTGGGTGCTCTTCAGCAGTTGATGTTGTTTCTGTCCTTTCACGCCGAGTACATATGGTCTCATACCCACGGCACGGATGTCGTTGTGAGGGGCCATCACCTACAAAAATCAAAAATATTAAATTTGTATGGCCAATTTTTAAATATCATTGAAGTAGTTCATTAATATTTAAAAAAAACTCTGCAATGTAATTATTTACCTGGTCCTCTAGTCGGCACCATTGGAATGGTTGTTGGCCTGTTCACTTGATCTTCAGGTCGAGGAGGATCAACTATGACATTCTCTGCCATTGAAACATCAAATTTTATAAGTTCAAAATTTATAAGTACAGAATTATTAAGTATATGATTAATATGTAGACATTTTACCGTCGAAGGCCTCATCAGTCACGGGAACATCTTGGGGTTCCACCTCACTGGGATGGGGTTGTTGCGGAGCACCATGATCTTCTAGCTGCATTGCACTATCAACGCTTTATTGTCCAGTACTAATGGTTTTTTTGATAGTGTTTCTCCCCTGATTAAAACAAAGTAAGACATTAAATTATGGACGATATCAAACATCTACATATTTTATAAGTAATGAAAGGTTAATGTGGACTGATTTTTGTTTACCTTATCCCGCAAACTGGATCTTGGGGTCTGCCCCATACTTTTCCTATGATCAACCACGGCTTTATAACCGTACTTATAACCAAGTTGGAGGTCTCCCTCCGTGGTTTCAGTTCCGAAGTCGTCGCCCTGCATTGCATAAGGGTATGGTTTTTTAATGTTTTTGGCTGCAATTACCTGAAAGTTGTAAGGCGATACAAATAATATTCTTAAGATGTTTGGGTACTTAGGATTCGTGACTGTAACCTCAAGTAGCTGCCTTGGCCTAGCTTGTATTGGCCATGTCTGGCAATCCTTTCTTTGGTTGCCTTCGAAGTGTCACGCAACCTATCATCAAAATTTCCAAGTATGTTATATATAACCACACTTTTATTTAGATCTAAAGAAAAATAAAGTTGGTATTGAAATCAAAATATTGTAATTTACCTTGGTGTATCAGTTATTTGTTCTCCTGATTTTTTCAAAATCTTCTCTTTTGCATCATCAATGATCGCCTTCCACTCCCTCTCTGGAATTGAGGGAGGATGTTCATACCTAGGATTTCCTGCGAAGCTTCGTCTATAAACATCCCGCATATATTTTAAATATTCACCCGTTGCATAGGTGACCGCTTTTTTATTGAACGTGTCTACTCCAAAGAGGCCTTCAAGATAATCCATATGTTCCCTTTTTAGGTTGGAATTCTGGCAATTCCACATAATGCGTATGATTGCCCCAAAAATCAACAAGGCCTTGCTCTCTAGGTGCCTATAAAAATGGTTGTCTCCTACAAACAAAAAGATATGATCATTAATTTAAAATTAATAATATAGATGATTTATGTATGAGAAGGACAACATTAAACAATTAAAATATGAATTAAAACTACCTGGGAGTCTTGATTGTTTTAATGGAAGTCCATTATCGTCGACCAAAAATGTGTACGGAAGGGTCCCGGTGCTTGTCACACATATAGCTCCAGGAAATTCAACCATGTCAACCACATCACCATGACCCTCATCTCTGCCACCATCTCTAGACTCTGACCGATGTGTGGATGTCTGGCGATGTGTGTCATGGCTCTTATCTAAATTAGGTGTGGAATATGGAGAAGTAAATAGTACTCTAGTAGTTGTATGACCAACCGCATCATGACTCTGTAGCGTCTCTGTAGCGCCACTACTACTAACACCGGGCTGAACATGCTCCAAAAATGTCTTTATAAAAAAGAAAATGTTTTTTATGAGACAATGTAAAAGTTAAAGAACAAAGTATCATAATTGAACATATGAGTACATTAAAAAAAGAAACACTTTAAATTATGGTTATTACCTTATATGTGTTAATTTGTGACATAAGGAGCTTGATATTTGCTTTGACATCGGGAGTTTGATCTGGACGGTCTAAGAAGCAAGCAAGTTCCTTGTTCACTTTAATGATCTTTTTTTTTATTAAGACCATCGGATCAGCGGATGAATAAAACCCCTCCTCATCGGCGGAATCATGATCAACTTGGTCTGCGGACTACATATAATTTCAACAAAAACAATGTTATTTCAATAAAATTATATAAGCAAATAACAAAAATAACGTAAAATGAAAGTGGAAATTGATAATCATTTACATGTTTTGTGGCTGACCCTTTTCCACGATCATCCTGTCACATTATAATATAATTAGAACCCCCAAATATTTAAAAAATTGTTAAATATAACCAAAAAACAATGTTAAAGATAATATTTACAACAATGTTCAAGATAATAAAAAAATATAATGCAATAAGTAGAGGTTTCTTAAGGAGGTGTTGCATATGTACCTACACATTATTAGTCAATGTTTCTATTCGATTCAAATGGTAATCCACTTATAACTCTTCCCCGGGAGATATCTTTTTTAATGCGCACAGGACTACCCGATTCTCTTCACGTCCCTCATATATGCAATTCGGTTGTTTGTTTGTTGTCCCGGGTCGTGTGTTGTTTATAAACCCTATGATATTGCTGAAAGATTTAGGCCTTCTATGAATATAGATAGTTGATCCCTTATTTTTATCCTTGTTTATTAGTTGTATATAATTTGCAGCGAGTGCATATCTCTGCATACTTCGCATGTACTGGACCAGCCGCATCCAATCGTTATAATTGTAACATGGTCTGACATAGTCCATCAATTCAATTATTGTATTGCATTTTACAATTATTCCAACCATGTAAAATAGCCCCAAGCCATGCAAGGAGGATGGTGCAATGCAATATGTCCTATTGTTGACAACGAAGTCAACATCTATAGGAGGTAGTTCCTTAGGTACCCATTGATTCACCGGATTCTTATACCTGAGTGGCACCTCTATGTCTCCTATGCTCTCATCATCATAAGAGCATGATCCTCCTTCGGCAAGAAAAATTTTCATGCATCTACAAAATTTTATTCCGACTTTTTCACCTCTGGTCCTTGTTTGCTTATCATATCTACTAGATGCAGTCACATTTCCCTTTATTTTTCCTAAGCTTTCCTCACTCAACGAAGAAATATCTGATAGGTACCTATTTGGTTGTACCTTCAGTTGCATGTGCACGTGTTGTTAGTAAGTAGTCCATCATCATTCTAGTTTTAATTTATGAAAAAAAAAATCTATATTCAATGTTCTAAATAAAAAATTTATATATTTAGTTTTGAATGCACAATTAGACTAGGGTGCAATTCCCAATATTAGTGGTCAACCACCTAATTTAATGTGATATCCCTCTTGATTTTGGACGTATTAAGAACATATTAATGTGATAACACTAAGGACGTGATATTAATGCAACATTTAGAATTAGGGGTCCAATTTACGAAACCATGCCTTGGGAGCGGATGGACAATGTGGTCACCTAGTCCATGACTAAACAAGTTTGCAGAATCTCATGGAGCTCAAAACTGCTGCTCCATTAGGCTTTTATGCCCCGAGGCTGAATTGTCAAGAGTCACCGAAATGGTTTGGGATGTGACTTACAATTGGGCATAAAACAAAAACCGAGACTCAAATTGAGGAACTGTCGACTCCGATGGATTCCTTGCATAGGATTTCAGCTAGAGCACCCCTCACTCCCCGTTCCAACCCCTCGGAAGTAGGTTTTTTCATCGATTTCGATAACTAGTGCTTTTCTCAGTAAGAAGCAATGCAACATTTGGATTTAGGGGCCAATTTAGGAAACCATGCCTTGGGAACAGATGGATAATTTGGTAACCGAGTCCATACCTAAACAAGCTTGTAGCATCTCACAGAACTCAAAGATGTTGCTTCGTTAGTCTTTTATGCCTTGAGTGGGAATTGGCCAAGAGTCCCTGAAATGGTTTGGGATGCGACTTCCAACTGGGCATAAAATGAAAACCGAGACTCGTATTGAGGAACCATCGTCTTTGTTGGATTCCTGGCATAGGATTTTAGCTAGAGCACCCCTCTCTCACGGTTTCAACCCCTCGGAAGTTGTTTTTTTCATCGATTTTGATAACTAGTGCTTTGCTCAGTAAGAAGCAATGCAACATTTGGATTTAGGGGTCCAATTTACGAAACCATGCCTCGAGAACGGATGGACAATGTGGTCACCTAGTCCATGCCAAAACAATCATGCAGAATCTCATGGAAAAAGAAAGGGTTCTCCATTGGGCTTTTATGCCCAAAGGAGGAATTGCCAAGAGTCCCCAAAATGGTTTGGGATGCAACTTGCAACTGAGAATAAAATGAAAACCGAGACTCGGATTGAGGAACCGTCAACTCCGATGGATTCCTCGGAAGTTGTTTTACTTAAGGATTTCAAGAACTAGTGTTTTTCTCAGTTTGAAGCAAACCAACATTTGGATTAAGGGGTCCAATTTTTGAAACGGTGCCTCGGGAGGAGATGGAAAATATAGTCACCTATTCCACGCCTAAACAATCTTGCAGCATCTCATGGAACTCAAAAATGTTGCTCCGTTGTTCTTTTATGCCCTGAGTAGGAATTGGCCAAGAGTCCCCGAAATGGTTTGGGATGCGACTTGCAACTGGGCATAAAATGAAAACCGAGACTTGCATTGAGGAACCATCATTTCTGTTGGATTCCTGGCATAGGATTTTAGCTATATAACCCCTCACTCTCGGTTGCAACCCCTCGGAAGTTGTTTTTTTCATCGATTTCGATAACTAGTGCTTTGCTTAGTAAGAAGCAATGCAACATTTGGATTTAGGGGTCCAATTTACAAAACCATGCCTTGGGAGTGGATGGACAATGTGGTCACCTAGTCCATGCCTAAAGAATCTTGCAGAATCTCATGGAGCTCAAAAAAGTTGCTTTGTTAGGCTTTTATGCCCCGAGGATGAATTGTCAAGAGTCATCGAAATGGTTTGGGATGCGACTTGCAATTGGGCTTAAAATGAAAAACCAAGACTCGGATTGAGGAACTATCCACTCCGATGGATTCCCAGCATAGGATTTCAGCTAGAGCACCTCTCACTCACGGTTCCAACCCCTCGGAAGTAGTTTTTTTCATCGATTTCGATAACTAGTGCTTTGCTCAGTAAGAAGAAATGAAACATTTGGATTTAGGGGTCAATTTATGAAACCATGCCTCGAGAGCGGATGGATAATTTGATCACCTATTCCATGCCTAAACAAGCTTGCAGCATCTCACGAAACTCAAAAATGTTGCTATGCTAGTCTTTTATGCCCTGAGCGGGAATTGGCCAACATTCCCCGAAATGGTTTGGGATGCGACTTGAAACTGGGCATAAAACAAAAACTAAGACTCAGATTGAGGAGTCGTCGTCTCTATTGGATTCCTGGCATACGATTTTAGCTAGAGCACCCCTGGCTCTCGGTTCCAGCCCCTCGGAAGTTGTTTTTTTCATCGATTTCGATAACTAGTGCTTTGCTCAGTAAGAAGCCATGCAACATTTGGATTTAGGGGTCCAATTTAAGAAACCATGCCTTAGGAGAGGATGGAAAATGTGGTCACCTAGTCCATGCCTAAACAAGCATGCAGAATCTCATGGAGCTCAAAACGGTTGCTCTGTTAGGCTTTTATGCCCCAAGGATGAATTGTCAAGAGTCCCCGAAATGGTTTGGGATGCGACTTGCAACTGGGCATAAAATGAAAACCGAGACTCAGATTGAGGAACCGCTGACTCTGATGGATTCCTGGCATAGGATTTCAGCTAGAACACCCCTCACTCCTGAATCCAAACCCTCAGAAGTAGTTTTTTTCATCGATTTTGATAACTAGTGCTTTTCACAGTAAGAAACAATGCAATAATTGGATTTAGGGGCCAATTTAGGAAACCATGCCTCGGGAGTAGATGGATAATTTGGTCACCTAGTCCATGCCTAAACAAGCTTGCAACATCTCACAGAACTCAAAAATGTTGCTTCGTTAGTCTTTTATGCCATGAGCGGGAATTGGCCAAGAGTCCCTGAAATGGTTTGGAATGTGACTTGCAACTGGGCATAAAACGAAAACCGAGACTCGGATTGAGGAACTGTCATCTCTGTTGGATTCCTGGCATAGGATTTTAGCTAGAGCACCCCTCTCTCTCGGTTCCAACCCCTCATAAGTTGTTTTTTTCATCGATTTTGATAACTAGTGCTTTGCTTGGTAAGAAGCAATGCAACATTTGGATTTAGGGGTCCAATTTACAAAACCATGCCTCAATAATGGATGGACAATGTGGTCACCTAGTCCATGCCAAAACAATCATGCAAAATCTCATGGAGCTCAAAAATGTTGCTCCGTTGGGCTTTTATGCCCGGAGGAGGAATTGTCAAGAGTCCCCGAAATGGTTTGGGATGCGAATTGAAACTAGGAATAAAATAAAAAACGAGACTCAGATTCAGGAGCCGTCGACTCCGATGGATTCCTGGGATAGGATTTCAGCTATAGCACCCCTCTCTCCTGGGTGTCATGCCTCGGAAGTTGCTTTACTCAAGGATTTCGAGAACTATTGTTTTTCTCAGTTTGAAGCAAACCAACATTTGGATTAAGGGGTCCAATTTATGAAACCGTGCCTCGAGAGCAGATGGAAAATATAGTCACCTAGTCCACACCTAAACAATCTTGCAGCATCTCATGGAACTCAAAAATGTTGCTCCGTTACTCTTTTATGCCCTGAGTAGTAATTGGCCAAGAGTCCCCAAAATGGTTTGGGATGCGACTTGCAACTGAGCATAAAACGAAAGTCGAGACTTGGATTGAGGAACCCTCATCTCTGTTGGATTCCTAGCATAGGATTTTAGCTAGAGCACCCCTCACCCATGGTTCCAACCCCTCGAAAGTTGTTTTTTTCATCAATTTTGATAACTATTGCTTTGCTCAGTAAGAAGTAATGCAACATTTGGATTTAGGGGTCCAATTTACGAAACCATGCCTCGGGAGCGGATGGACAATGTGATCACTTAGTCCATGCCTAAAGAATCTTGCAGAATCTCATGGAGCTCAAAAATGTTGCTTTGTTAGGCTTTTATGCCCCGAGGATGAATTTCCAAGAGTCCTCGAAATGGTTTGGGATGCGACTTGCAATTGGGAATAAAACGAAAAACCGAGACTCGGATTGAAGAACCATCGACTCCAATGGATTCTTGGCATAGGATTTCAACTAGAGCACCCCTCACTCCAGGTTCCAACCCCTCAGAAGTAGTTTTTTTCATCGATTTCGATAACTAGTGCTTTGCTTAGTAAGAAGCAATGAAACATTTGGATTTAGGGGCCAATTTACAAAACCATGCCTCGGGAGCGGATGGATAGGTCACCTATTCCATGCCTAAACAAGCTTACAGCATCTCACGGAACTCAAAAATGTTTCTCTGTTAGTCTTTTATGCCCTGAGCAGGAATTGGCCAAGAGTCCCAGAAATGGTTTGGGATGCGACTTGCAACTGGGCATAAAATGAAAATCGAGACTCGAATTGAGGAACCGTCATCAATATTGAATTCCTGGCATACGATTTTAGCTAGAGCACCCCTCGCTCTTGGTTCCAGCCCCTCGAAAGTTGTTTTTTTCATCGATTTGAATAACTAGTGCTTTGCTTAGTAAGAAGCCATGCAACATTTGGATTTAGGGGTCCAATTTATGAAACCATGCCTTGGGAGCAGATGGACAATGTGGTCGCCTATTCCATGCCTAAACAAGCATGCAGAATCTCATGGAGCTCAAAAATGCTGCTATGTTAGGCTTTTATTCCCAGAGGAGGAATTGCCAAGAGTCCCCGAAATGGTTTGGGATGCGACTTGCAACTGGGCATAAAACGAAAACCGAGACTCGGGTTGAGGAAACGTCGACTCCAATGGATTCCTGGGATAGCATTTCAGCTAGATCACCCCTCTCTCACGGGTGCCATGCCTCGGAAGTTGCTTTACTCATTGATTTTGAGAACTAGTGTTTTGCTCAGTTTGAAGCAAACAAACATTTGGATTAAGGGGTCCAATTTATGAAACCGTGCCTCGGAAGCGGATGGAAAATATATTCACCTAGTCCACGCCTAAACAATCTTGCATCATCTCACGAACTCAAAAATGTTGCTTCGTTAGTCTTTTATGCCCTGAGTGGGAATTGGCCAAGAGTCCCTGAAATGGTTTGGGGTGCGACTTGCAACTGGGAATAAAACAAAAACCGAGACACGGATTGAGTAACCGTCATCTCTGTTAGATTCCTGGCATAGGATTTTAACTAGATCACCCCTCACTCCCGGTTCCAGCCCCTCGAAAGTTGTTTTTTTCATCGATTTCGATAACTAGTGCTTTGCTCAGTAAGAAGCCATTCAACATTTGGATTTAGGGGTCCAATTTACGAAACCATGCCTCGGGAGAGGATGGATAATGTGGTCACCTAGTCCATGCCTAAACAATCTTGCAGAATCTCATGGAGCTCAAAAATGTTGCTCTGTTAGGCTTTTATGCCTGGAGAAGGAATTGGCCAAGAGTCCCCAGAATGGTTTGGGATGCGACTTGCAATTGAGCATAAAATGAAAATTGAGACTTGGATTGAGGAACCGTCGACACCGATGGATTCTTGGCATAGGATTTCAGCTAGATCACCCCTCACTCTCGTTTCCAACCCCTCGGAAGTAATTTTTTTAATCAATTTTGATATCTAGTGCCTTGCTCAGTAAGAAGCAATGCAACATTTGGATTTACGGGCCAATTTACGAAACCATGCCTCGGGAGTGGATGGATAATTTGGTCACCTAGTCCATGCCTAAACAAGCTTGCATCATCTCACGAAACTCAAAAATGTTGCTCTGTTAGTCTTTTATGCCCTAAGAGGGAATTGGCCAAGAGTCCCCGAAATGGTTTGGGATGCGACTTGCAACTGGTCATAAAATGAAAACCGAGACTTAGATTGAGGAACCGTCATCTCTGTTGGATTCCTGGCATAGGATTTTAGCTATAGAACCCCTCACTCTCGGTTCCAACCCCTCAGAAGTTGGTTTTTTCATCGATTTCGATAACTAGTGCTTTGCTCAATAAGAAGCAATGCAACATTTGGATCACTCTCGGACCTCTTCATGAAATATTGTGAATCTATGGTGCATGTACAAATATTTGAGATGTGGGTTTATGATATATTTTGAATTTTCCAATAACATTCTCCATTGACCTTGTGTAAACCATTCAATTTGGTGTTTGTTGCACTAAGTGTAAAGAACAATGTTGGAGAATTATAAGACATAAGTTATGTATGAGCTATTTGTTACCTCTTTATTACTTTCTGTTTTAATTATATCCATATTTCATATTGATCAAATGAGGAATTAACCTGAAACTAATGCCATTAGACACAAACTCAAACCTAAGGCCAACTAAGGAGAAAAACCAACACACGCTAATTAATCTAGGAGTCAAGCATGCAAACAAACCTTCTCACAAAGAAGTGCTAGTTGGTGATGGAATCCAACATCGCAGAATCGATGCACGAAGGGGTTGAGTTTCGGAGGGTGGGAAAGTTACATTGACAACCTGCTTAACGAACTAATGCACTAGTGCAAGTTATCTCACCGAGAAGTGGGCAACCCTCCAAGGAGTCTAAGTGAGTCTAGCCAACGTCGATCCCAGGTACAACACCACCTTCCATGTGTTGTCACCTTGTGTAGGAAGTATAAAATATTATGGCCTCTATGGTACCACCTACTATACCAAAGCAAAGGGGGGATAGTTGACAGTCAACACCAAGACCAACAAAGCAGGGTTGATTACTTTGAGGGCCCCAATGCGACCTCATGATTGACCCTTGTGTTAGAAGGGCTTCTCAAAGTCAGTGATATAGCAACTGGATTTCACTCCCTAACTCAAGGCTTTATGTTTGTTTAGCAAATTTGGAAAGTTATTCTCACAATTCTATTCCAAAGCTATACACCTAAGCTAAGATGGGTTTGAAGAGCCCTAGAAAAGTTGCTAGATAAATTTTTATTAGCGCTTGATTTTAGGTTGTTGTTACTCAAAGGAGTGGTCGTGAAAATGATGGCGTTTTGACTTGACTCTTTAAACCATGCAAGAGGAAAATGAAATGCAAGAAATTCAATTTCGATGAAAACTAGCTATGGGAAGGAGCAAGAGGTTTTAAGCAAAGAAATAATTTCGTGATAGACTAATTTGTGTGCAGTACTGAAAAATGACCCAAATTTTAAAAATACTATGCAAATGTCATAGTTCACTTAGTACACCTATACAACATTGAATCAAATGTCATCATTTCTAACATAGTAAACTTTTATGATTATAGAGACCACCATACACATCTTGAATACTCATAAGGATCACGGGGGCTTCACCTTGTTGACCAAGAACTTATCACGTAATTCATTCATAAAGGGGGGTTTTTAATTATGAACCCACATGTTGTGAATATATGTTGTGCGTAAAACACTGAAAATAACAATGTAACAAAGAAAAAATGATACAAATCCTTGTTTCATAAGAGGAATGTCACATAAGGATTTCAAAGTAAGATACAACATTCATTTACATGATCTAGGTTCCTATTCATGCCCCCCTTCATTGGACCAAAAGAAAACACGATTCAAAAATCCATCCTCTCCTCTTTTTAAGAAAACATTATTCAAATACATTCTCTCCTCTTTTTAGTCCTTGCAAAGCAAGGACTATAATAATCACCTCATGCGAATAATTCATATGTATAGAACATGTAACAAAAAAATATTTAAGTTATGGTACAGTCATAGAATTTTGTATTTTCTGCCATATTAATTTTTTTCTTGAGTTGTACAAATTGCGTAGTTTTTAGTGTTCTCTAAATAAGATGGTCTCGATCCCTATGGCCATTGATGGTCTCTCTTGAGATGGTCCCCACAATCTAAGGAATACCAAGAAAACAATGTGTTGCATTTGTCAAGATAATACCCACAATACATTTTAATGTTAGGACAATAAAAGAAACAAGCCAAAATATTAGACAATATATCACATACAAACAATAGACAAGAATTAGGTTGCAAAGGGTGAAGAGGGGTTGGTGACTATATACGAAGAGGTGGTTATGGTGAAATAAGAAGAGGTCAAGGTGGTCGACATGGAGGATAAGGCAGATATTAAGAAGGTTTTGTTTTACCTATATTGAGAGCAAGAAAAGGGAAGAATGCACTTTTGTGAAAAACCCCTCAAATAAAACCTAGAAGGAAAGAAAACAATATGTGCTCATATTTGACAAGACAAAAAGAATATGTTAATGAATCCATATAAATTTTAAGAAAATTGGATAAAGAAGAATAATTTCAAGGCTCTAGATGAATTTTTGGAGCCATCAAGTGAGGAATAATCCATATCAAGGATGATGGAATTGATGACTATATTGGATGCATCATGTTGT
This sequence comes from Picea engelmannii, assembly GCA_009831015.1. NCBI lineage: Eukaryota > Viridiplantae > Streptophyta > Pinopsida > Pinales > Pinaceae > Picea > Picea engelmannii. The sequence goes on along the minus strand of ML854934.1, from coordinate 11,960 downwards.
CGTTGGATGTGAAGAATGCTACTTCTTAGTTACCTTAATTTACCACCTCATCACTTGGTCAATGTGTCATGCCACCATTGGATGTGAAGAATGCCAAATTTCAACTATCCTTGTTGCCACCTCATCATCTAGTCCCTATGTCAAGTTGTCATTAGATGTGAAGAAGGATTAAGGGGCGAAGATGGGTGGATTAGTTAGCTCTGGTTACCACTTGGTCCACATGTCATGTTTTCACTGGATTTGAAGAATACCACTTGTTATTTAGACGTGGTTTCCACCTCATCACTTGGTCCATGTGTCACATCATCATTGGATGTGAGGAATGCCACATATTAGTTAGCCTAGGCTACCATCTCATCACCTAGTCCATTTGTTGTGTTGTCATTGAATGTGAAGAAGGGTGTAGGGACAAAGATGGATGAGATGGATGGCGCATGGTGGATGATCTCTAAGGTGGATGACCATTTGCACGGTTGATGATATCTAATACAAAAAATGATTTTTATAATGTCGGCCTATAACTTCCTATATTTTGTTGTATAGATTTTATTTGAGGATTGCCTTAATAAGTGGACAAACTCAACCTTTATGGTGAGTCTATTTTTCGATGAGGCAAAATTCTGCCTCCAATCTACTCATTTTCTCAAAATTCTAACGATGTGGTTTATCTCAAAATGAGCCAAAACTCTTAATAAAAACGTTCAATAATCAAAATTCCCATGTCTTTACCTATGTTTGAAATCAGCAATGAGACTTATCAAAGTCTTAGATTATAAATTCCATTTCCAA
>WSFP011387359.1:0-28598 GCA_009831015.1 Picea engelmannii | reverse complement strand
CAGCTTTTCAAGCTGTAATCTCTTTCCAGGCCAGAACTAGGCCTCTCAACTAAAGTGGAGGCATCACTGCACTTCTACCAAAGTGGTAAGGTGTGGTTGTTCTTTGTCTGAAGATCTACAAAAAAGGGGCTCTGTGATTCATCGAGAGGGATCATTTTGTAGCCCTATGGCCATGTTTGTGTCATCTGTGGCATTTGAAAGGAATACTCTCGTAATCAAGAGGTTGCATGAATAGTAAGTCTCCACGAGTCATCTCCAGAGTATCTGAAAGGCCCTTTCTGATATTTAGCGAAACAATAATCCAAGCCACCGGCATTTTACCTATCGATAAAAAATACATATCCTCCTTCATAAAAGAGCCTAGTGTGTTTCCAATTTTCTCGAAGCATTTCTAGCTCCAATACTCCGACAGCATCCCTGGCAGCCTCACCCAAATTGGGATTTCATCTATCCTTTCCTAATTTGATTCAAAAAAATGAATCCATCCCTTCAATAACATAGGCGTAGAGTCTATACACCCAGGGTCACACAAAACCCAGCACACATTTTTTTTTGACTAGAATTTGAACATAAACCACCCTTTTGCAAGGGTATGAACTAACGGTAAGGAAAACCCCAAGTCCTTCCAATGAGAAGATACCCACGCATTTAGGTGGTCGAGGCTAAAGTTGCTTCCATTAGCGTGACCCACAACTTATTTTTCTACAATATCCAAGACCTTTGGAATCATGATGTCATCCCCAAGGGCCAAAGAGTGCGGACGAGGAACCAAAATAACTCTTGGATGAGATTTCTTTCATTTTGGAGAGGAGGGTTCACCTTAAAATTTCCTCAATTCTAGGGGACTATGGGTTAGCCTATTGGACAAGGGCAAGGGAGGGGAGCGGATAGAAGTCTCCAAACCAGTGGCACTAGGAGAGGAGGGGGGGCAAGAAAATCATTCAAATCAAAAGTAGAGGGGAAACCCGGCTCCGGGAGAGGGGAAGAGGAGAAATATGGAAAAAATCTAGGCGAAGGGATTACTAGACCATGAGAAGGAAGCCAAATCGCAAGCTGGAAAGAAGGGAACTCTTCGGTCTCAAACGAAAAACCTCGGACAGACTCCTAAGCTACTAGATCAGATGCAGAACTCCAAAGCTTTGAAAAACCTCCTGGGGGTTTGGATAAAATCCTTCCCTAAGAACATCTTTGGCATCCATAGTAGCAGGAACGTCATCGAAAAATGATAGTTTGGACCCCAAGGCAGAAGCACACATAGGGTCTGGAAAGAATGCCTCCCCCGAGCTCCCAACAAGCGGCAGGAAAAATGAAGAGATCGTGTTAGGGGGGCTACCAGCTGGAAAGTTCCAAATGAGTTGGCCATCCATCTAATCATAATCATAGTCTACATGCTCCTCCATATCATCTATACAAAAAACCTCCTCAAGAAGTGACCTTTCTTCATGGACAAAATTGCCCCTCATACAAAGTTCTTTACAATAGATTTTGAAGTGTAATTTTCAGCAATAGAAACCAACATGTGATGAATGAAATGGTGAACCTAAAAATGTTACAAAAGGAACCCTTAGCTTCATCCTCCCGCAAGATCTTCGACTAGGATTAGGGTAATTTTCTATTAATCCAACCATTTTTTATTTTGTTTAACTAGTCCATGCCCGTTATTTTAATTTTGTAATTTTATTTCCAAGTTATTTGATTGCAAAAAAAACATTATCAAACATTTTAAATTAACTTTTCTTTGTTAAGATTTGATACATGTGCACATGGTAACTTCCTCCTTGTCATAAAAAATACATTGAAATAGATATATTTTATCTTTGAATCTCTTGAATAACCAAGATTTACACTTTATTTCTTATGATTGTTTTGATATATTTAAATGCAATATTAAGACAGATATATATACTAGTCTTAATTATGTTACAAAAATGATATATGTAATTATGAGTTGGTTGTGAAATTTAAGATATGGAGTTTCAGATATGAGAATAAGCAACCACGAGCTCAAAAGGTGTTGGGATTTAGCATTAAAACATAACACAAAAGAATTAAATAAATATTATTGATGTTATTAGATCTTACAACTCTAACGTTTAAAGATAAGAGTCACGATGACCATGAAATCATTAAGAAGAGGAAGTTGAAATACTACAAAGATTTTATAAATCTTAATTTGGATTATCAAAACTATTTTTCCAACGTTATGAGTTTAAACAACAAAATGATTTTTTTCCAAAATTGAGATTAATTATCTTGACCTCCATAGAAATGAACTAGTCATCGATGTTACTGGAATAATTCAATGAACTCAAAAAAACTAAATCCTACTCAATCAAAGTGGGTCAGTACCCTATGGACAAGTTATATATAAAATGTTCATAATGTATCTACAATATTCAAGTGACAACAAATGAATCTTTCCCTTAAATTAGAGAAAGGGAGAAGAAGAAAGGATCCAAGCTTGGCTAAGTTCCCAAAGTGGTATTCTTATATTTCCTTTCCTTGAGTAGAAGAAGGAGAATCAACGATTAATTAGAGGTGTTCATTTATGTACTTGCACATAAATAAACATCCAATACCCTACTCACTCCTTGGAAAGACCAAAAAAATGTCATCAATAACATTGGAAATACATGAATAATTTCAAAATATAATCTAAATGAGTATAAGAAGATGTATTCATTTAGACAACGATTTTGGAGGAAATGAATAAAACAAGATTCCTATAGGGAGTACAAGAATATACCTTTCCATGACTGTTGGCAATCTCCAAACCAACATCATTGACCAATTTGTTCCTCTTCGAAAGATCTCTTCCAAATCCAAGGCAATGACAATCCAAAATTGTTCTTTCCTTAAGACTTAATATAAAGGGATTGATGGAGGCTCAAAGTGCATAACAACAACTCTAACAAGATAGTAATGGATCAATGAACTAGCAACATAACTTTATCAAAATGGAGATTCATAACATGGAGGAAAGTGATTTCTTTTATAGGCCATTACAGAGACAATGAAGCATGATGGTTGGTAACTTATTCTATGAGCATATGTAAGTAAGGTTTTCTTGGAGTTTCCACTTCATTTTTTTTTTCTACTAATAGTTTTTGCATGCATTATCATGCAACCATGATCATTTTTTCTTAGGTTTGTTACGGGATCATGAATTTCAAGGAAAAACTTGTGGAGGTCCATGGGTATTGAGGAAGTACATGTTGTCTTCCTTTTTCTTACTTTTTTTAATATAAAAACATGTCATGTTTTCCTTTAGTTCTATTGACAAATGTAGCTCGGACAGGAACTTCCTGCATAGGCTTCAGTATAAATGTGCAAGGAGTGGTTCGAAAGATTTCATTGGTGACTACCTTAGAAAGGTGATCATTTTTTCCATCTTGCAAATTCACTTAAAAAATAGAAATAAAAGTGAAAGTCTAATGTTTTGAAGTTAGCTTAGTGCTAGGAATCTAAATGAAATGTTCTAGAATTTATAGAACATTAGTGACTTAGATTATGATTTAATCTTAGTAGTACATCTCAATATTGAGATAGGTGGTAGTTAGTGTTGAGGAGATTAGTTTTTTCTCTCAAAGCATAAAAAGGACAAGATAGGAGTGGTCAACCTCATATGAGAAGAGAGCAAGAGAGATGGAAAAAGGAAGAGTGCATTCAAGGAGAAGAAGAGAAGATTGTTAAAGAGACTAGCAAGATACTAGCAGGTTGTATAGGTCATACCTCTATTGTAGCTATATTTTCCTTGTGCACAAAACATACACCTTGTTGGCACCCTAAGGTTTTTGAAAGACCACGCTCCCACCACAAGTTTTGTATCGCACAGTGCGAATATTTAGCTCATGTGCCAACCATTTTTCTACTATGCGCACCAACCAATTTTGTACTATGTGCAAGGAATTGTAAGGTTTGCGCAAGGGCTTGTAAGTTTTGCATACATATCAAATCCTCGAAGATATTATGTAATGATTGTAACCATTTTTGTAATAGATCAACTAGTCATGGTTGAGGTTGTTAGTGAGCTAGCAAGTTTGTTATGATTTCCATGCTCCTGTAGAGATATCAAGAATGGATGTGAATATGTAAGTGTGGGGTTTTTGGTTAACGTGTGATAATTTGTGATTGTTGGAAAAGTATTGATTGTAATTGTAGAGATATAAGTAGAGTATGAGAGAGAAAGTAGATCGATATATGAGTTTCAAGTATCTAGTTTAATATTAATGAGTCTCAGCATAGGCTACGACTCTCCATGTATATGAATGTTTATCTGTGATCAATGAATGAAGGCCTAAGGCCTAATTTATCTTCTATCGTGAGTTTTGTTCTAAATGAATGGTTATTGAATATGTTAGACTACGCATAATTGGTATATTGTTGTCATGAATGAACATAATGAGGTTATGAATGGATAGGATCTAATGTGTAGCTTGTAGTCAAGTGTCTCCTATTTGTAATATTCCAACATGTTCTACACAACCATTTGGTGTCTCTATGATTCTCATGCACGTCTTCGGTGAGACCTTATTCAATCCTTGAATATTGAATAAGCCGACATGAATGGGGTATTTTTGGTGAATCATTTTGAACCTTGGGTCTGAAACCCCAAGCCACCACACCTTCATATCTAGCTGACGCAGACCTCCCCAACCCTCAGGCCTAAGTCTGCCCAAAGGATCATTCTTTATCTCCTTTGAGCCAAATCGGCTCTTTTGATTCCTTGCTGGAATCTCAATTCAATCGATCCACAAGTCCTTTCGGAAACTCCCCTATGTGAATAGCACTAGGCGCGAGCTCCACCTTTCCCAAGTAACCACAGCGCTATGACCAAGGGCCTAACCCAAAGTCTCTTGTCGAAATCTCACGATTTCATGAGTTCATGGGTCGAAGACCCTCGACTCCTCTTTTCCAACTCCCGATACTGGAGAGGGCGATACGGGTATCGCTCCTTTCCTTGTCAGCGCCCTCCACACGTAACTGTAGGCTAGGGCTTAAGTACCGGTGCCTCTCGCAACTCCCACCTTTGTGAGTTCGTGGGTCGAACTCTCGTGCCCTCCTGTTGTGATATCCCGAGACGCGATAAGTCAATGTCAGGTTGACTCCTCCCTTGACTCTTTTCGTTATTCGCAACCTCGCAAGTTGAAGCATCGAGCCTTGACGCTCTTGTCCCGCGAATCCCCGATATGCAAGAAATCAACGGAGCGTTGACTCCCTTCTCTGGACGATGCATGTCTGCCTATCTATCATGCGGGTCCCACCTTATGGCTCTGCCACATGTCCACACAAGCCTCCGCTCTCGGCACTTCATGACTTCTGATGTCGAAAGTGACTCCTCTCAACCTCCAAACCCCTAAATGCATGATAGACGATGGGGTCCCTGATCCGACGGTCCTCCCGTTCTCTGGATCCAATGGCTATCTTCGCTCCTTGTGATTTCGCAACTTCGCGACTTGGAGCACCCAACCTTTTGGCTCTCACCTTGCGAACCTCCGAGTTCACAATATCCCTAGATCTCTACCACCTGTCCTCCTCAAACGGACAGTCCCGATCTTTTCACGACTTCACCACTTGCAAAGTCAAAGGACTTCCCTCTCTAAACCCTGATGTCTGAATCCCCGATATGGGCGATCTCGTGACACGTGTCTTCTCCCAGACAAACGGTTCAGATCGAATCTCGCCTCTTTGGGACTTCTAATGTCGAGTGCCCGAACCTTTGTCCTCCGGACTCTTGAACTCCCGAACGTCGATATCTCGATCTCCAACCTTTTTGAGACTTTGCTTCTACTGCTCTATGCATGAGGGTTTAAACCTCGTGCAGCTCCTAACAGATCCAATGGCTGTCGATTTCTTCACTCAAGATCTGATGGTTCAGATCATTTCTCCTGTGCGCTCCTCCTGTACTGCCTCCTAGACATGGAAACCTTCAACGGTCCATATCTTTTCGGCTAATCCGACGGCAGCTATTACTCCTGCTCAGCCTTGGTGATTTTCTTTTGGACTTGGAAGAATTTCAAATGCTCAAAGGCCTCGACCTTTGTTCTCCTTTGCCTACGAGCTCTGCAACTTGAGTCCTCGCATGTGCGTATAAAACCGCTGCTTCTCCCGAGCTTAGCTCCCGAATCCTTGAAGGATTCTGACTTCTGTGCTCCTGCAGAGTCTTTGCACACACAGAGGTTCTATCCCTTATGAGCTTCTCTAAGACTCAGACCTCTAAGGAAAATAATTCCTTCTTCCCTTCTCCCTCAGATGGAGAAATACAATGCCCTCCTAGCTATCTATCTACTCAAGCAACCTATTACTAAGTCTTTCAGGGTGTTCAGCAACCCTGCGAAGATCCTTCTATGGACTCCTCTTCAATCTCTGAACTCAAAGGGTTCCTTCTGTGCACTCTAGCACTTACTCAATGCCCTCATGGCAGAGTATCAAGAATCCTCAGATGATTCTTGCTTCTAATGAACTCACAGCAGAGTTCTTCTTCTGTGCACTCCTTGCACTGGCTCAATGCCCACCTGGCAGAGCTTTTACAGATCTCCTTAGAGATTCTGTCTGCAACTGTGTTCTCCACAGCCTTGCCTCTTGAGGTGTTCAGCAACCTCAAAGGTCTTCCTTGAATTGTTGATCTCAACTTCTGTGCCCACCTGGCATGTCTTTGTCTGAATTTGCAAAGTTTAGAAGTGCTTCAGTGCACTGGTATTCAGAGACCGCAATACTCTATCATGCCCTCCTGGCATGAAACCACAAAGAACCTCTCAAGCCTAAAATCAAAACAAACCCCTGCAAATTTCTAGCATACATCTACAGCAAAAATTGAACACACACAAACATTCATTCAACACAGGAAATATGCAGGAAAAACTGTTGTTTGTATTAAATGGCAAATGCCTGTTTTTACAAGGTGTTCCTAAGCTCGGACTTTAACAAGGTATCGGCTCTTCTCTTGATCTCCTCCCTAAAACCATTACAAACTGAGATTGAAATTGATCTTTTACAAGAGGGGCTCTTCGAGCTCTTCCCTCCAATCTACCTACCCTATTCAATAGCATTGAATGGGCTATCTAGTCTAGAATCGGATCTAGATCTCAACCTTACAAACATTAAAGGCCTACCTACTCTAATGCCTCCACAAAGGCACTACCTCACAGCTCAACAACCTAAAAATTTAATTACATTCAAATTCAAAATTGACAACGAGGGTTGCGCCTCTCTTCAGCCTTGAATGCACACGCTGATGTGGTTGGCTGGCTGGTTGGATGACGTGGAGAGATGCTCCTGCATCATATTCCTCAGTTGCAAAATTCATGAGTTCCTGCTCATGAGCTTCCTCTCTCAGCTTTGGAAATCCTCCTAGATCCCAAACAAATTTCTGGAGCTGTTCATCTGCTCCATCTCCCTGCTGCTACTACGGTTGCTTCCTTTCTTCTACTTCTATGCTCCTCACTGGCAGTTTCTGCTGACCCTAACATCCGCTCCCTGATCTCCTCGATCACTTCGTCCAGCTGCTCCAGTGGTTGGCTCTGCTTTTGCAGTCTCCTTAGCTGCATTTCTTTTCTGCAAATGGGTAGATCATCATGATCTCCCATGCCATCTTCATCTTCTTCCTCTATGGCACTAAGTGTCCACTCTGTTGCATACTTTAGCTCTGCAGTCTCCCCTTGATTGACCTGTTGTTCAGTCACCTTCTCTGATAGCTCAACTTCTGCCAGTTCTCCTGCTGGCTCTGGATTGTTCAGTCAATCCTCTAGCATCTCTAGCTCCATCTCCCATGGAGTGAGAAATCCATCTGCCTACTCTTCAGCTTCTTTTGTTGTCAGCTTCAGTGTTGCAGCTTCCTCAGCTTCTTGGTTGAAAGAATTGAGCCATTCCTCAGAATGCTCATTCTCTTCTTCTTCTTGGGCATCTTCCAAAGTCCGCTCCAATGCTTCCCTGACAGTCTCAGCTGGCTGTCCTGTTTCTGTTGTTGCTGCCTCAACATCCGCAACGCAGACTTCTGCCTCCCCTTGGGCAAATGGTAGGAATACCTGAATTCCCCCAATCATTAGAAGGCTCCTCAGATCCTCCTCTTCCGTCAGCTTCATCTGATGATCCAAACTCACCTCAGAGTTTATGAGACCCTCAGACAGTCTCATCTGGTTATCCCTGCCCACCTGGCAATATGGGATTTCCCTGTTGCCCTCCTGGTAGTCTATGGAATCAACTGATCCCATCTTTGTTCCCTTTCCCACTTGGTAAATTGGAAACTCTTGTTTGCCCTCCTGGTAGCCTATGAGATCCCGCAGCGATCTCGATCCATTGCCCACCTGGCAATGTGAAATTCCCTGGTTGTCCTTATGACAGTCTGTGAGATCCCATAGCGATCTCAAATATTTTCTCACCTGGCAATTGGGAATTTCTTCTCTGCCCTCCTGGAAATTCTTGAGATCTTCAACTGATCCCATTTCCTCCTCAGCATCACCGAGATTTCTCCCAGTCTCTGGTTCACATATCTGAACCCCTTCTTCTGGTTTGTTGAGGTTTTCAGCATGCCTCGACCACCTTCTTAACAGCCTACGTTGTCTTCTGAACCTTTTCGATACTTCGCTTCTACTGCTCAATGCGTGAGGGTTTAAACCTCGTGCAGCTCCTGAAAGATCCAACGGCTATCAGTTTCTTTGCTCAATATCTGATGGTTCAGATCATTTCTCTTGTGTGCTCCTCCTGTACTGCCTCCTGGACATGGAAACCTTCAACAGTCCAGATCTTTTCGGCTGATCCGATGGAAGCTATTGCTCCTACTGAGCCTTGGCGCTTTTCTTCCGAACTTGGAAGAATTTCAAATGCTCAAAGGCCTCGACCTTTGTTCTCCTTTGCCTATGAGCTCTGCAACTTGAGTCCTCACCTGCGCGTAAAAACTATTGCTTCTCCTGAGCTTAGCTCCCGAATCCTTGAAGGATTCTGACTTCTGTGCTCCTGCAGAGTCTTTGCACACACAGAGGTTCTATCCCTTCTGAGCTTCTCTAAGACTTAGACCTCTAAGGAAAATAATTCCTTCTTCCCTTCTCCCTCAGATGGAGAAATACAATGCCCTCCTAGCTATCTATCTGCTCAAGCAACCTATTACTGAGTCTTTCAGGGTGTTCAGCAACCCTGCGAAGATCCTTCTATGGACTCCTCTTCAATCTTTGAACTCAAAGGGTTCCTTCTGTGCACTCTAGCACTTAATCAATGCCCTCCTGGTAGAGTTCTTCTTATGTGCCCTCCTTGCACTAGCTCAATGCCCACCTGGCAGAGCTTTTACAGAACTCCTCAGAGATTCTGTCTGCAACTGTGTTCTCCACAGCCTTGCCTCCTGAGGTGTTCAACAACCTCAAAGGTCTTCCCTGAATTGTTGATCTCAGCTTCTGTGCCCACCTGGCACGTCTTTGTCTGAATCCACAGAGTTCAGAAGTGCTTTAGTGCACTGGTATTCAGAGACCGCAGTACTCTGTCACGCCCTCCTGGCATGAAACCACAAAGAACCTCTCAATCCTGAAATCAAAACAAACCCCTGCAAATGTCTAGCATACATCTACAGCATAAATTGAACACACACAAACATTCATTCAACACAGGAAATATGCAGGAAAAACTGTTGTTTGTATTAAATGGCAAATGCCTGTTTTTACAAGGTGTTCCTGAGCTCAGACTTTAACAAGGTCTCGGCTCTTCTCTTGCTCTCCTTCCTAAAACTATTACAAAATGAGATCAAAATTGATCTTTTACAAGAGGGGATCTTCGAGCTCTTCCCTCCAATCTACCTACCTTATTCAATAGCATTGAATGGGTTGTCTAGTCCAGAATCGGATCTAGATCTCAGCCTTACAAACATTAAAGGCCTACCTAGTCTAATGCTTTCACAAAGGCACAACCTCAGGGCTCAACAGCCTAAACATTTAATTATATTCAAATTCAAAATTGAAGACGAGGGTTGCGCCTCTCTTCAGCCTTGAATGCACGCGTTGATGTGGTTGGCTGGCTGGCTGGCTGACGTGGAGAGATGCTCCTGCATCACTAGCGATACACTATATTTCTAGAATGTGCTTCAGTGTTGAGAGGGGAGAAAGAGAGGTTTGATGTCCAAGAAAGGAATAAACAAAGCAAGCCATATTGTTATAGTTGTACCCTCTCTTACGTAGGTCATACACTATCGTTTGAGGTAATTTTATTGATTGTACAACTGCTAGTTCAAGTAGGTTGCAAAGGTCACCTTTTAAGTTGATTAGAAGGAGAAATGCATGTGTATGTATGTGTTTTATTTCTTCCATTGTTCATTTTTTAGCTACTATGTGATGGATGCAGTGTTTAGAAATTTGATTTTATGTTGTTATATAAAAACAAAAATTGAGTTATTTAATGAGAGAACATTAGGACAACGGTCACCTAGGCTAGAAAAAATTGCATGGTATGAGAGTTGCTTCTTTGATTGAGATTGTCAAGGGTTTAAAATAGTAAATCAACTATAGGAAAGAAGGATGAGCAGTTAGAGGGTTTCAATTTTTCATTTAAGGACTAATTTTTAAAAATGGAAGTTTTTGCATTAGATATCAGAGATGGCCTCAGCTAGCCTCATATTTGAGGATAGAATAGATGGTGCCTCAAATTTCTTGTCATGGAAAGTGAGGATTACACTCTTATTAGAAGAAAATGATCTTTGGGATATTGTCAAGGATGTTGTGCCTTTGACTACTTATCCATAATAGTTGACAACACACAATAAGAAGGAAGTGAAGGCCAAGCGGATGATATTGGATGCCATAAAGGATCATTTGATCCCTCATATATTGAGAAGAAAATTGTAAAAGAGATGTTTGATGCCCTAGTTGGCCTCTACCATAGTGAGAACATAAACATAAAGATAAGATTGTGAAACAAACTCAGATCCATAGAGATGACCATATCATATTCAATTACCAATTACCTTATGGAAGTCACATAGATTCATGATCAACTTGCAGTAGTTGGGAAGAAGATTACAGATGCAGAGATGATGAACATGACATTGAGTGGATTCCTAGATTCATGGGAACTATTTGTCAAAGGTATCTATGCTCATGAGAACCTTCCTAAATTTGAAAGGTTGTAGGATGATTGTATCTAGGAGGAGACTCAGATGGAGTCAAAGACCAACAAGAAGGGTGGTGATGAGAACCTAGTCCTATTTTTTCAAACAAATAAGTGTAGAGGTAAAGGACCCATCAAGGGTAAGGGAAAGAGTAAGGAGTCAGCCTCATAACTAAGAAATAAGGATTTGAGTAAAATCAAGTGCTCCATTTCTCATAAGCATGGTCATTATGCGTCACAGTGTCCAGATAAGAAGAGGAGTAAAGGGAAGTAGTAGAAGAAGTAGGTAGCAACCTCTACAGAAACTCAGATGAACGAGTTTGTTGGCAATTTCTAGAAGGATTTCTTGATGGTATCTTGCCTTTGTACTGATACAATTCCTAGGAATTCATGGTAAGTGGATAGTGGGGCATCTCATCATATCACATCAACCCATAAGTTATTTTCTATTCTAATGAAGTAGGAATTAGGAATACATGTTGAGATTTGTGATGATGCCAAGTACCCAATAGCAGGAGTTGGTACTATTCCCTTCCAGCTCAAGTTAGGTAGCTCTTTAGATTTCGACGATGTCTTGTTTGTTCAAAGTCTCGGAAAGAATTTTCTTTCAATTTCAATTATGGATGATAAGGGATTTGCAATTGAGTTCAGGAACCAACAAGTTCTCATCAGACCGAAGGAATCTAGCTTAGATACAACATAAGTAATAGGGGTTAGAGAAGGTAATATTTATAGTTTGGAGGGTGAACATGTTCAAGTATTGGTTCATAATAGTGAGAACTTTTGTGATTTGCGGAATAAGAGTATGGGGCACCTACATCACAAGGAATTGCATATTCTAAGCGAGATAGCCATAGGTCTTCCATAGTTTAGTGTTGAGAAGCATGGAGTATGCAAAGGGTGCACACTTGGAAAGCATGCCAAGGTTGTTTTCCTCAGCAGTGAGCATAGGTCTAAGGAGATTATATACCTAGTTCATTCACATGTTTATTGATCGATGCCAGTAGCATCAATTTCAAGAAGCATGTAGTATGTTTCCTTCATTGATGAATTCTCTCTCAAAACTTGGATCTACTTCCTAAAGACCAAGGATGAGGTCTTCAGTAGGTTTCAGGATTTCAAAGCTCTAGTTGAAAACTAGATAGGGAAGAATATCAAAGTCTTGATATCGGAAAATGGGGGTGAGTATACCTCCAAGGAGTTTGAGGGTTTCTACAAGGAAGCGTGAATCAAGAGGGAGTTGACTATTTCATACAACCCACAACAAAATGGGGTTGAAAAGTGGAAGAATCGATCCATTATAGGGCATGCTAAGGCCATGATTCATAACCAAGAATTGTCGATGTTTCTTTGCGCAGAGGCATGCAACACATTAATCTACATCTAGAACCATTCTCAACATGGGATCTTGGAGGACAAGACACCAGAGGAGTCATTCATTAGTGTGAATCTAAAGGTGAGTCATTTACACAACTTTGGTTGTTTGGTTTATGTCCATGTGTCGGTACAAAAGAGGACAAAGTTGGATCCCTCTAGTAGGAAGGGTTTATTTGTAGGTTACAATGAGACTTTAAAGGCCTATGGGGTCTATATTCCATAGTAGGGGAAGACATTAGTAAGAAGGGATGTAAATTTTGAAGAAGACTTTGGATCCAAGAAGTCCCATGAGCCTATTCTAGTGATAGAGGATGAGGAGTTGGAAGCTTTGAAGGTTAAGACTATGTAACCATTCACTTCCAAATTAGTATAACACCCTTTCAGTGAAGAGGAGGAGACAATAGCCCCTTCCATTTTTGTCGAGAGACTTTGATAGTTCACTCAAACATTGAAGGATGCTTAGGAGTATGTTGAGGCTCCAAGGAGAACATTTAGAGAAAGCATACCTTTGAAAAAGTTTCCAAACTATATAGCATTGAAGAGTAGCATCATAGATTCCAAGCCTTTCATCTATTAAGAGACAGTAGACCGGTAGGTATGGCAAGATGCCATGGTGGAGAAGTACACCTCCACCATGAATAATGATGTTTGGGACATAGTTCCAAGACTGGAGGGGAATTCAATAGTGAGTTCCAAATGGCTCTACAAAATCAAGCATGAAATATATGATAGCATTGAGAAGTTCAAGGTGAGGTTCATGGAGAGAGGGTTCTCCTAGCCTAGAGGGAGTGGACTATGAGGATTCTTTTGCTCCATTCTCTAGGTACACTTCCATTGGAGTAGTTATGTCCTTAGTTTCATTTATGGGATGGAGGATACATCAAATGGATGTGAAGACAACTTTCCTTAATGGGATCATTGAGGAACACGTGTACATAGAGCATCCTCGTGGATTTTAGGTAAATGGGAAGGAGTCCCATGTTTGTAAGCTTAAGAAATCCTTGTATGGACTTAAGTAGACATTGAGAGCATGGTATTCTAGGATAGATGGATATTTGCAAGGTATGGGCTTGACCAAAAACGAAGTAGATCCTAATCTTGTATATGATATACTTGTTTTGGTATTATATGGAGATGACTTGTTTATTATAGGTGCATATAATCTCATTGTATATTTCAAAGAAGACATGGAAACTGAGTTTGAGATGAAGGACGTCAACATGATGCATGACTTCTTAGGTTTTGAGGTTTGGTAGAGACTAGGGGAGATTTTCCTTGGGCAGGGTAAGTATGCAGTTGAGATCCTAAAGAGGTTTCAAATGGAGTACTACAAACCTATGGCCACACCCATGATCACTAATCTGAAGAAGGTGACAACTTCATATTCAGAGTTGGTGGATGCCAAGTTGTACAGACAATTGATAAGTTCCTTATGTATTTGGTCAACACTAGACTAGATATATGTTTTGTTGTGGACACCTAGAGTCACTTCATCATGGAGCTCAGGCAGGAGAATTGGGTAGTAGAAAAACATGTGCTCATATAGTTGAGTTGCATAATGGAGTATGTTCTGAGATATCTTGAAGATGGTGAAGTGAAGTTGTTGGGGTATTCAGACTCAAATTGGGAAAGTAGTGCAATAGATAGGAAGAGAACCTCAAGGTGTTTCTTTAGCTTGGGTTCAACAACGATATCTTGGTTTAGCAAAAGCATAATTATGTGGCACTTAGCTCGGGATAGGAAGAATACATGGCAGCTAGTACTACTAGTTTTGATTCCATTTGGCTTCACAAGTTACTTGCAAGACTATTTGATCAGGAGTTGGATTCCACAGTCATGTACTATGATAATCAGATTTGTATCAACCTCTTTGAGAATCCAATGTTTCATGATACATCCAAGCACATGAGATCAGATATCACTTCATATAAGATAGTATTCATAGAGGAGCAGTGAATTTCCAGTATATTCACATGGATCAATAGGTAGATGACATTCTGCCCAAGCCCTTAGAAAAAGAGAAATTTTAAACATTTAGAGGTAGACTTAGATTGGTGCATGATTCCTTCCTTGCTAAGAGGGAGAGTTGAGAAATGTAACTTGGACATGAACTTCCTACACAAGCTTCAGTATGAATGTGCAGGGAGTGGTTTGAGACATTCTATTGGTGACCACCTTAGAAAGGTGGTCACTAATTCCATCTTGCAATTTCACTTGAAAAATAAAAATTAAAGTGAAATTCTAATGTTTTGAATTTAAGTTAGTCTTAGCAATCTAAAATTAAATGTTCTAGAAGTTCTAGAACATTAGTGGCTTAGATTAGGATTTAATCTTAGTTGTACATCTCAAGATCGAGATAGGTGGCAGCTAGGATTGAGGAGATTAGTTATTTATCTCAAAACATAAAGAGGACAAGATAGAATTGGTCGACCTCATATGAGAAGAGAGAAAGAGAGCTAGAAGGAAGAGTGCATTTAAGGAGAACAAGACCAGATTACTAAAGAGACCAACAAGATAGCATCAGGTCATACAGGCTATACCATTGTTGTATTTGTCTTTTCCTTATGCATGAGACATAAACCTTTAGACGTGGTTGTACATTGTATTGCTAGAGTGTGCTTCTTGTTGACAATAGAGAAAGAGTGGTTTGTTGTCTAGGAAAGGCAGAAACGAAGCAAGCCATACTATTGTAACTATACACTCTCTTACACATGTCATACATTGGTATTTGAGGCAACTTTATTGACCATATGGTTGCTAGTTCAAGTAGGATGCAAAGGTCATGTTATAAGCTTTGATCAAAGGAATGAAAAGCTAATTAGAAGGTGAAATATTTGTGTATGTATGTGTTTTATTTCTTTCGTTGTTCATTTTTTAGCTACTATGTGATGGATGCAATGTTCAAAAATTTAATTTTATGTTGTTAAATAAATTATGTTTTGAGTTATTTAAAGAGAGAACATTAGGACAACAATCACTTGGGCTAGAAAAATTTACAAATACTTCCTTATGGGGTATGGACCTTGGAAAATGACTTAGGAGAGGACCTCTTGATGGTATTTCATTATAAATGTGGTTTTAACATGTAATGAATAAAACCATGAACAACAATAGGGGTATTTCGTTAGAACTATGGTTTGAACGTGTAGTGAATAAAACCATGAACAACAATAGGGGTACTTATCCAAAAACACCTTAAGGTGAGCAAACTTGTAAAATTTGTGATATAAAATAGGCTAATGGTGAACATAATTTCCTTTTAACATGCCTCTCTCTTAATAATATAAGGTATAGCTTCACCCAATTTTATAACTTAGTTATTCTTTAGAATCTCCTAACTTATGAAAACCACTATAACCTTGGTACTTACATTCCACCATTTTCAAATATAAAACAAAATTCCAAAGAATATTTAATCTAATTCTTTTATTTATCTGAAAATATTGTTGCTATTAAAAGAAGATAACCATCATTATCCTTATTGTTATTATCATCAATTAATTAATAACTTTAATTTCAAGTTGATAATTTAATATATCTTATTTTGAATACATTAACATTTTGTCCAATAAAATGTATCCTTATATTTATGTACCAATAAATGTCCTCCATTATTGTTATAGCAAGATTTGCCTCACCCCATGGAACTTGCTCAGAAGGCCTTTTCCATTTCCCTATGCAGACTTGAAGTCCCTTTTTGCAATTCCCAGAGCTAAAAAACATATTTTTCCACATATACACGCCCTAACATCTATACAACATGTGTATACGCAGGTTGCACCATTGCAGCCCACGTACATAGGGTTTTGTGCCCAAAGTTAAAAAAATGGTGTCGGATTTCCATGTCCATGAGATCCATGATCCTTGACCTTCAATATACTGGAAACGTTCTAAATCAGCCATTCAGTTCCATTTGAAGGCTATAAATGGGCCATATCCAAGCTATGGAAAAGGGAGAAGAATTCAACTTTGAGAGCAAAGTTACTCTGGAGAAATTATTCACTTCATATTGAGTCTGCATCCCTTTGTCCTTTTAAGTCTGAACACATTGTTCAGCCCCCAAGCTCTTCCCTATTTGATGGAGAACCTCATTGTCTCTCTTATATGAGCTTGCCTTTGGTGGAAGATTGAAGTGGTGGAGGCACAGCTGGAAGGAACTTAGTTTCTCGGTTCTGAACATGCCGACATGGAAGTTTGTCATTCATACACTCCTGTTGATTACATTTTAATAGAAATATTATTTTCTCATCCAATTAATGTCTTGCAAATAATTGAATTATTATTCCATGAGCGTATTTGTTATGAATATTGATGGATATTTTTATTATATGTGTTAACTTTATATATTATCACCATATGCTTGCGTATCTTGGTTGTTGAGGACAAGTTGCAGGTGTATAGCTTTGGGTCAAGTGCTCAACGATGGACTTCATCGAACGTTCGGACAAGGTAGGATCTTTATCTTGTCTTGTTAGGATGTTTGTTTATATATAATACTTGAGATTAGAGTTGATTTATGCAGTCATTTCCGTCTGTTGTGGTTTACCCGATGCCATAGAGTGATTTTCCTCGTAACAAAATTGGAGACCATACTAGGGATTGAATCTTATTTTCTGGGTTTGGAGTGTTTTTCTCCTTTGATTGCTCTCAGTTATCTTGATTTTCTTGTTGTTTGATTTCTTAACAACCTCTTTTCATTTTGAGTTTGATTTTCTTGGCCTTATCCTTAACCTGGCAGTGTTTCAATACATATACCTGGTTTTTCCCTTGACAGACGCGTACATACGCGAGCTGTCGTTCTGTAGGGTGCGTATATATGTGGTTTTCTCCTGAACAATCACATACATCATCCTTGTTTTCTTGATTGTTGAGTTTGATGTTTGTTGGGTAAGTTTTGATCGTTGTTGAGTCTTCTTGGATCTCTATCATGACTGATAAGTGCCCGTAGAGTGATAGGAAACCTTTCTTTGGCTGAATTTTTGGGTGGTTTTTCTTTCTCATCATATTTTTCATTGGTTGTCCTTGCATCTTGGGCTGGGTGTTTGCTTCTTGATATCCTTCTTGGTTTGTCTCTTTTGCTTACAATAGGGTTTATATATCAAGTTGTTGTTCAGTCCTTGCATTTTCATTTCCTTTTATATTGAAAATACAAAAATATACATTTTGCATTATGGCATTTGATCTTTTGGGTTCTTATTATTGATCTTGATACATGTATGGAAAGATTGCATCTTATTTTAAATCGCAGAGGTGAATTGAAAATTGCATTTTGAAAAGCTTGTCATTTGTTAAGAATTGAAGTTAGGACTTTTCATTATATTCTTATTCATTTCTTTTACTTGCTAAGTCATAACATCATCAGTTTCATGACCACATATTTTGAGTAAACAAAGCCACTAAAAGTAACGCTAATAAATTTAAAATTGTGTAGAAACGATTTTATTTTTCAGGGTGCACAAACTAGCTTAAGATTTAGAGCCTTGGAATAGGATTTTGTGAGTAAACTTCTCCAAGGCTATTAAACTCAACATATGTGTTTGACTAAGGGAGTGATGAAATCCATTGTGTAAACGGTGGCATCAAGAGGCTCCTCTCACACCGGAGTTAAGAATGAGGTTGTGCAAAGTTGGTTGTGAAGATATTCCTCCAATACCTTCTTAGTGTCAGAGATATTTCTAGGGATCTATTCGTATATGGGAGTCTTTCTAATACCTTTACCTTTGTGAGAAGCGGTGCTTTCGATATTTCGAGCTTTTTTACCCTACCTATACGGTGGACCTGACTTACGATTGTTCTCTTGCGCATTGGTTATATAGTGGTGGCTTTAGTTGCTTGACATATGTAGCCACATAGGTTACTTGCAGGGGTTACTCTGCAAGTACCCTGAGTCAGATAAGGGTCGGACAACACACATCCTTTATGGAGGATTACCTCTCTGGGGGGATTTGACTAACTATTTGTTAATCCCATGAGGGCCCTTATAAATGATTTTGATACCTCCGATATTTTGAAGGGAGTCTCAGGCCCCTCTTGGGCGAGACATACCTACTCTAATGAGGGAGGCCCCTTTTTAGCCACTATATCATGTTTTTGTGCATTGGCCTTTTTTCTTTACTTTGGTGTGCTCTTTAATTATTAGTTGGCCTTAGTATTTTGTATTTCATCATAGGTTTTCATTGCTATGGTTAGTGGAGCCCCATTGACTCCCTCAGTTGGCGCTACCCAGCCCGTGGTGTTTTCGCATTCCATGGGGACCAATCCTTTTGTATTTCTAAGTGGTTCATTGAATCGTGATACTCATCCAATACCTTGGGCCTCTAATCATTTTTCTCATGCTATGCTAGACATGTCTTCGCACTTTCCATCCTCTGTCTCGTCATCTTATGTGAATCCTAGTTTTGGGTCTGGGGGCATGATGCCTCCTTATTCTCCCTTTTCATTTGGTCAGAGTCATATCCCTCAACCAACTCTTACAATAGGAGGTTGGAATCTTCCTTCCTATGGATCCAATCCTAGCTTCAATTTTCCAGCAACAAGTGCTCAAATGGGCGGTCATTCTACTTATTACATCCCGTCCATCTATCCTTCTTCCTATATGTCGGTTCCTACGAACACTTTTCCCATGGCGGACCTCCATCTGTCCTCTGGTGTTTCATCTAGGGGAAACATATATCCTCACCTGAGTAACCCTTGTAATGTCACTTTCTCTTCACAAGCGGCTTCCTCAGTGAAAATTCCCTTACAACCCTTTTTGAATCAGTTTGGAGGAGGATACTATCCTGCTGGACAGGGCCATGGTGTATACTAGAACCCTTCCTAGTCCACAATTTCTCAAAATCAGTCTTTCCCGGAACCTTGGTCTCAAATGTTGCAACCAACCACCTCCAGTCCAGTCACTGCAAGTCATATTGGAATTACATCACCAACCTCTTCTAGTCATGTTGGGGATTCATCACCAACCTCTACTAGTCATGTTGGGAATTCATTATCAACCTCTGCCAGTCATGTTGAAGGTTCATCACCAACCTCTACTAGTCATGTTGGGAATTCATCACCAACCTCTGCAAGTCATGTTGGAGATTTTCTACTATCCTCTGCAAGTCATGCTGGGAGCATGTCACCAGCCACTACAAGTCATGCTGGTGGAATTCATATGATTGAGAATCCTAGACATATAAGACGTAATCCCAATTTCCTTTGTAGGATTTGCAAAGGAGATCACCTTACTTGTTTGTTCCTTGCTACTGATGTAGTACAAGAAGCATGGTCCTTTCCTGGGGGCCCTTCGGGTTCTGATTCGTCTTTGGTTTCCCAATATTCTAATCCTTCTTTGGTTGATACAACGATCGTTCTGATGTAATATTTAGATGAAACCACTCTTATTTTTGGGGGCGATGCATTTCTCGACCATATTATCTCGCATCATGTTCAACTAGCGGTCGTGTCGATGCAATCTTCGACTGAAACCACTCCTATTTTTGGGGGTGATGTGTCTCTTGACCTTGTTGTCTTGCATCCTTTTCAACCAACAATTGAAGAAGTGGTCATGTTGATGCAATCTTTCGTTGATCCCACTCTTCTCTTAGAGAGTGACAAGTCTAAGGAAGTGACATTGTCGTTGCAATCTTCAGTCAATCCCACTCTTCTTTTGGAGGGTGATGTGTCCTTCAACCATGTCCTTAACATTTCTATTCTTGTACCTTCTGAACAAGGGAGCATTCTACCCTCTCCGAGTATGCTCCCTCCAAGTCCTAGGGTGGTTTCCTTTGATTGGAATGATCTTGTAGAGCCTCGACTTCCTTCTTCTACACCCTTCCAGATAAGGGGCATTCTTCGATATATTGTAGATAAGGAAACCTCTGTAAGTATTTTATCCTCCTCGACTTGGAAATCTTTGGGTTTTCCCAAGCTTGTGTCAGTTATCTGTGAGTTGTTGAATTTCAAAAGAAGTCTTGCACGGGAGCCCTGGCCTCCCCCGTGATATGTTTCTTAGAACAACATCCTTGATTCTTGTTTAAGCTCTTTTTCAACTCCCTCAAAAAGAGAAAAGATTGTTGAGTGCACTTGTCTCTTTCACACTCATAAATTGGATTTGAAAGGACGTCTATTTGGTGTAAGTTTAACCCTTTTTTTAGACCAAGTAAACTAATTTCAAAAAAGTAACACTCTAGTCACTAGTGGCTAGAAGAGTTCTCATGGGTATTGTTTTATACTTTTTCAGGCCTAGGGGACTAAATTTACGAAAAAGGACATTCTTTGGAGTTAAGTTGTAATTTCATCTCATCCTCCCACTTGCAATATTGAGTCTATTGTCGGTTCCCACTTTTGCATTATAATCCTATTATCTCAACCATTTGCATCATCAGCCAAGTAGAGCCTTGTTTGTATCCTTTGCAACTTGACACGTTATACCCTAAGAGGAAACATTCCCCCGAGTGTACATATCCTGCATGCACCTCCTTGCATTAAGAATAGGTATGTTCCAATTTTTGGAACTAGTTGCTTACTCGTGACACTTGTTTCCTCCTTTGTATCATAGCATTCATTTGTCTATGAAAAAACAAAAAAAAAGACGAGTGGGAAAAGAGTATTACCTCATGTTAGCAGCATTCGTATCGCCTTTGAACAAAGCACAAAATTTGGAGTCCACTTTTCATCCAAAGTTTGGGTTTACCATGACCTTAAGAAGTTGAGCTCATTACTTAGAGTTTACCCCTCCAATTGGTTAATCTTCCAGTCCCTATGGAGAGTTTGATTGGTGCCTCCTACATCACAAAGTTTCATCATTGAGTCTATGCTGCCAGAGTCTTCCATATGTCCCATTCTCTTGTTCAAAGGATGTCTATCATTCTGTGTCGATTGTTTCTCAGAACTGTTGACTTTTCATGTCGGCCATACCCTCGGTGTGTCTCAGAGTTACATGAAGTTGTAGTCCTATCGTGCACCCTGGTCCTACTTTCATTATGGGTAGGTAACCTTGAACCCAGTAGTCGACATCTCCTCATTGTTCGTTGACTCGGAGGTTTCCCTTGTGTTCGATGGAAACAAATCTATTCACACATTGGGACTCGTTCAATATCTTGGATTCCATTAGCCTTATTGGTGGTTTCCTTTCCTTTGTTGGCAGTTTTCCTTATTGGTTGTTATTTAGAGGGTCTTTTTCATGCACTGCTTACCTCTGGTGCATGCAAAAGACGCACAGGGTCATTGTTTGTGAACATGTTCTTCATCCAAGTTCCTACAAATCATCAATATAGTGCTTTGAACCTTGTGTTGACTAATGAGAGATGCCTCAATGCTCTCCTTTCAGCGGGTATCCTTTCATCAACTTCAGCCCATCTATTCTGGAAACAAGGCCTAGTGTCCTATGAGTACCTAGAGGCTTGCAGTCATTAGTGGCAGGTTCTCTCACCATCGACAGTTGGGAATACATCAATGTCTCTTGATCAATGGATTCTTCAAGTGTTCGACCTCAACTCCTTTATTCACACTTGTAAGAATGTACTTGGTTCCTTGATACCCACTTTCATTATCGGTAGGTTGTCTCGCGTTTGTTAACAGTATACCTTAATGACCAGTAATCAAACAAAGTCTCATTGTGTTCGACCTCAACTTCTTTATTCACATGATGTAGACTTGCTCCTTTGGAGGATCGTGTAGAAGACTTGAAGAAATCAGTTCATAGTCGCAGCTTTCCTGAGTTGTTGTTATCATTCATTGGACCAATACCTCTATGACTTCAGTGATCATGGGAGATCAGATTGTACTTCATTGTATACAGATATCTTCAGACTGATTTTGAGAATGGTTTTCATTGGGCCGCATTCGTGACTATGACAGCCTATGGCATGTATCTACCTTTGTAGTTCTTATTCATGGACATGAATAGTTGTTTGGTATATTTCCACATGGATCTGCAGTGCAATTCAAATTGGAAGCCATGTGCGCAAAGTCATTATGGATTGTAATATTTTTATTAGAAACTAGTTCGTCCATATGGCTCTCCATTACTCAACTTACGGGAATTATAATGCATTTCATCCATCGCAGATACTCCTCTGACCTCACACATTAGGGGGCATCTGTTATAGAAAGATTTTCCTCACCCCATGCAACTGGCTCAAAAGGCCTTTTCCATTTCCCTATGCAGACTTGAAGTCCCTTTTTGCATTTCCCAGAGCTAAAAAACATATTTTTCCACATATAAACGCCCTAACAACTATACAACATGCATATACGCAGGTTGCACCATTACAGCCTGCGTACATCGAGTTTTGTTCCCAAAATTAAAAATGGTGTCGGGTTTCCATGTCACGTCACGAGATCCATGATCCTTGACCTTCCATATATTGGAAACGTTCTGACTCGGCCCTTTAGTTCCATTTGAAGGTTATAAATGGGCCATATCCAAGCTACGGAAAAGGGAGAAGAATTCAACTTTGAGAGCAAAGTTACTCTGGAGAAATTATTCACTTCATATTGCGTATGCATCCCTTTGTCCTTTTAAGTTTGAACACATTGTTCATCCCCCAATCTCTTCCGTATTTGATGGAGAACCTCATTGTCTCTCTTATATGAGCTTGCCTTTGGTGGAGGATTGAAGTGGTGGAGGCTTAGCTGGAAGGGACTTAGTTTCTTATTTATGAACATGCCAACATGAAAGTTTGTCTTTCATACACTTATGTTGATTACATTTTAATAGAAATACTCTTTTCTCATCCAATTAATGTCTTGCAAATATTTGAATTATTACTCCATGGGTATATTTGTCATGAATATTGATGGATTATGATATTATATGTGCTAACTTTATATGTTATCACCATATGCTTGTGTATCTTGGTTGTTGAGGACAAGTTGCAAGTGTATAGATTTGGGTCAAGTGCTCAATGGTGGACTTCATTGAACATCCGGACGACGTAGGCTCTTTATCTTGTCTTGTTAGCATGTTTTTTTATATAGCATACTTGATATTATATTTGATTTCTACAGTCATTTCTGTCTTTTGTGGTTTACCCCATGCCATAGAGTGATTTTCCTCATAACAATTATAGCTATAAAATCATAGAACAATGATACATATTTCCATTAAGTGGTATTGCCCTATGGTCCTGGTTTTCAAATAAAGCTAAAAACTTATACTTGTAACTTCTTTGGTGTGGAATTTACAGAGAAATACAAAGTTAGGTGAACCTCATCAAGCATTAGTGTAATTAATTGATATGTCACATTCATTCATATTAGTGATAAATAACCAAAACATGCATTTCACATAATTAATTGTTAATGTGATGATGTTTTTCGATAAACATGGTTTCCTATAACAATTAGTTGATCTTGCACAGTCACACAATTTCTTTATCCAGTTCACCTTCCTTCATCTTCAATGCATTTGATCATTAAAGAAGAAGATTCTACCATGTTTGATGTCTTATGCAAATTCGCTTGCCACTTGGGCTATAATGTGATTCACAACAGAATATCAAATATACATTGTGTTTTCATATTATTCGGATTGGATCATTATATTATTTGTCATCTATCTTGATTCTTTTAGAGTGGAAAGAATTGGAGGAATCAACTTGCAAGGTCATTTTAGTTGTAGGTCTCGGTTTGGAAAATTGGGATCTAGAACCTTCCAAAGCCATTGTGAGGCATTAAACGACGCTTTTTGAGGGTTCTTATGTCCAAAACTAGGGTGCACCCCCTTGATGGTGGTCTACACTCTGAGACCTTTCCAACGGTGCATAATGTGCGTCAATCGGAGTTTGTATGCAAAAGTCATTCCTCCCTCAAGTTGACCTATTGTGTTGACCACCACGGTACGAGAGGATGTCACGTCAGCCCCCATTACTCATGCATATGGGGCTATCCATGTGAGGAATTTCAAGAATATTCTAGAAGTTCCAAAACCCTATCATAATTGAGGGTTGAGGAATTCAAAAAAACCTACCCCTAGATGGTTATCGGGCTATGTTAAATATCGAGCCACTAGGAGGAGAAGGGGTTCCATTCTATGTTATTGTATTTTGTTCCATAGAAGAGAAAAACAACCAGGAGCGGGAAATTAGAGAGCATAACAGAGTAGGTTGATGTTTTGTAGCATCCTAACAGGCCATGGCTCTTAGGTAACTCCATAGAGAGTGTATTATCCTTTGTACTTGCATTATTTCCATACCAGAGAAAAGAGAGCACAACAACCTCACCTTATGTTGTGTTTTCTTCTGTAAGGGTTTCTCGGAGCAAATATTTGTGTCATTTCGTGGATGGTGTGTGATTGTATTTTATTGTTCTCTATTTTCTGTATTTTATCTATTTCATGCATAAGAGGAAATCCAGTAACTAAATATTCTGGAATCTAAAGGAATTTAACCTTCATAGTGTAGATTTCAATTTTATTTATGAGATCTTTTGTGAAGAATGGTTCCAGTGGAATATCCACGACAATTTACAGATCATCTCTAACCATCTATATTTTAGATTTATGTTTCTCTATTTTTGTAGGCATTCACAATGTCATAAATTGTTGTTGTTGTTATTTTAATCTTTTAGTATTGTTTGCTCATCTTCAATCAACTTAAATAGTTTATTTTTCATAAGCAAATTTTGGATATTTAACTTTTGAATCTTATATTTTTTTCCCATTCAATTTTGTTTTTGGAAGAGGTATACTCACCATTGTTGATGATAGTGGTAGATTTGAAGTTAATATTTCAATGGATGTCTTACCCCTCATGCATGAAATGAATCTATTATGGACGATGGTGGTAAATTCGATGTTGATACTTCATCGAATATTTTCCCCATCACACATGAGAGGAAGGATCTGTGAAATCAATATAGAACAACTCGAGGATTAGGGAGGATGGTTGAGTATAGTCAAAGGGGTTAGCCTACGATCTTTTCAAATTTCCATAAAAAAATCAATTTAACTCCTCCAAATTCTCAAACAAACAAATCCAACAACCATTTCTCATGTTGATATAAAACTTGGAAACACTTGGTTACTCTAATACCATGGGAGAAGTTTTGGTTGTTGAAATAAGTAGAGAAATTGTGTTACAACCAATCTAGTTCAAGTTGGACAATGCTCTACACTCTACAAATCATTGTCTTTAATACAAACTAGGAAAGCTTTACTTTGCCCCTAGTCATGCTCTAAATAACTTTATTATCAGTGTGGATAACGAACTATAGATTAATCTTCAATTTGTTTTTTTGGTTGTCGACGCTTTAATTACTCAACAATACTTCACTTTGTCTCTTGAGGTGGTATTCCAGTCCACCTCGCAACTCACCTATGTTGCACTACTCTAACACATATGCTTGGATATAAGATTGTTTCAAGATACAATTTACTTATTCATATTTTTGTTATGATGCAAATACATTGCAATGAAGTACATGGTTCTTCATGTAAATAAATGAGATCATTGAAAGAAACTCGTCTTTGATATTTAAACAATTATTGCTCAATGAATATGCAAAATAAGATAAGATAAGTGAAGTGAGTTGATGCACTTGAACCCACAATCAACTTTCACTAGATCAACCCATGTTTGTAATAGACCTAGTTCAAACTTGCATTGGAACATTGAGAATATAATTTAATGAGGTGTAGTGCATGGACACTAGATACAATGATACATGCCATATTGAACATTGACATTTTCCCTCTTTGAGGGTTGGTTTTGATTAATCTACTCCAATAATAAATCGTCAGGACAACTCCACTTGATGTGGGGGCCTCACCCAAGACCCTGCAATCTACCCAGTGTCCATTATTCAAATGGGGAGTAAGCTAAGGATGTAGAATCCTTCCCTCTTGAAAGGATTCTCCCATTGTACTTTTTTGTACCCTCTTAGAAAGTATTTATGCCCATCCCACACACATCCATTGATCGTTCGTGGCCATTCATCATCCCCAAGTGTAATCTAAGAGGGTTAATCAAAAGTAATCAATGTTGAGGGGACCATAGCATACTCACAAACATCATGGTTGCTCCATTTAGTAACTCCTCCATTTACTTGAATTTAAATTCTTGAGGATCAACACTCATCTTCATTTACCAACGCATTTGAAATCTTTTTTCTGACATTTGGCACATACCCTGTCTCAATGCTACAAGTGGTGGATATTATGCAAAGCCTTTGAAGTGATCCCACTTTGTTGAAGGTCCTCCAAATGTGGCGAAGAAGAAACAATACTATAGTAAGTGCAAGTTGCATTCCCTTTATGTTGTGGGTTCACATGACACTTGCTCTTAAAGCGATTGATTATGAAGTTTTCGAAGAGAACATGCCCAGTTGTAATTGTAATCAAACCTTGTTCACAAGAAGATACTAATGCTCGTCCACAAACATTATTCACAAGAAGATATCAATCCACAATGAAAATAAAATTTTATTGTAAATGAGAACTAGTATCTTCTTGTAAATAGTTTAAAGAAGATTCCATTGTGGATGAGTACTAATATCTCTTCTTGTGAATAGTTCACAGAAAGATACTAGTACTTTCACAAAAAAAGATACTAGTACTCATCCACAACCAAATCCTTTATTTCCTTGTAAATCAATATTGATATCTTCTTGTGAAAAGTGTTCATGCACAAACATTGGTATCTTCTTATGAAGAGGGTTTGATAGCAATAGCAACTGAACATGTTCTCTTTGAAAACCTCATAATCAATCCCTTTAAATAGCAAGTGCTACGCAAATCCACAACATAAAGAGACTGCTACAAACACCTAAACATAGTATTGTTCCTTTTTCCTCCGATTTGGAAGACTTCACACGAATTGGGATCACTTAAGAGGCTTCCCATAGTATTCACCACCGATAACTTTGAAACAGGGCATGTGCAAAACGTTGGAAAAGATTTCAATTAGGCATGCATGTCAAGACAACTCCTCAAGAATTCAAATTCAAATGAATGGACGAGTTAATGAATGAAGTTCTGCCATCCCTCAACCTAACATTAACCCCCGCTGATTAGGCTTGGGAAGAGGGATGAGCATGGACAATTGACATAAAAGACTTTCCCACTGGTTAACCGAAAATACAAGAAAGATATATGTAAATTTACATCATACAGACTATATTTGGCCACACATTCCCATTGATGACTGTGGAATGCAAATTACTATGTACCAGAAGCCGAGTCGTTTCTTGCTTTATGGAAACCCAAAACTTCCATGTGACCGTGTAGTTTTGGTTGATTTGTTGTTGAATGCAGCTCCTTGCTGAATCATGCGGAGATTATGCTTCAATAAACTACTGTGCTCGTCCAATCTTCCACATTTCTGCAATCGAGACATAAAATGTTAAGGAGCAGAGTATATACTATATAATGCTTATGATTATAAGATTTGTTTGAGATTATACCTTAAGAGATCAATGAGCACATTATCAAGAGATTCCTGCTCTTAGTGCGAGCAGAGGTGTCAAGGACTTCATGGCTTCTATGGCTTCCAGTGGCCGGTTCTGCAGCTTCATCTCCACGGCCGTGTCATTTAATGCGCTGTCAATACTCTCTTACGGCATTAATAGCTTACCAGAACGATGCGAGGGCGCATCCCAGAATAATGCGAGGGCATCAGCAGGATCCTTCACCACAAGCTGTATCCGCAAAATTTCAATTATTGGGATCTTTCAAACACAAAGTCATTTCAATTATTTGGATCTTTCACACACAAAGTCATGAATAAAGTAACTTGTTCTAAGCAAAACGGACAAAATAAGGAGCAAAGTTAACGTGCTAAGCCGGGGACCTTGTACATAGCATTAAATGGATCGGTTTTTGCTTGCGCTTTCCAGAAGCCGATCGGCTTTGCCTGAGCCGAAGCAGGGAACACATTGTTTTGCTGATAGTGCGGTTTAAGAAAATAGCGAAGACTCGACTCGGACGTGTTGTTTTGAATGTCCAAAACCTTTCCGGTGCTAAAAAAACCTGTGAAGGCCGGTTCGCCTTAACAATCTTTGCATTAGTCGGCCATTACAAATCAATGATTTTATTCTCTGCATTTCCAGGCCAGAGAACATAAATTCCCAACTGAAGATTCAGGGAAACCGTCCGAAATCTGAAACACGAAAGAATATGAACTTAAACACTTTAAGATTCAAGGAAACCGTCCGAAATC
>ML854932.1:8122-19722 GCA_009831015.1 Picea engelmannii | reverse complement strand
AATGCATATTAATGGAATGACCACTTTATTTGACCATCAATGCCTTTGGTTTTTTATTTTCTATGGCACTAAAAAGATATACAAACATACTTGACATGATTCATTTTGAGTGTTTCATACTTACTTAACCAATCTATATCACTTATATTCAAACCACTTGTAATTTATTGCCTAGACCTAGAGGTGATGATGGGTGGATTGTCTAGTGGGAGGATATGATGTTATTTCTTGAGTAGTGTTTTTAATCCTTACTTCAAAGATATGGTTTTTAGATTACCACAATGATTATGATGATAAGAATGTAAAATAATAATTTAGGAAAATCTCAAGGTCTCATAGACATCCATTTCTCAAATGATTTACAATTCCATGTTCAAAATTCAGAAATTTTTACAGATGTGTGGAACACTCTTGAGAAGATATTCTTTATACCTAATGAGACAGAGGGTATTGAGCTTGAGAAAAAACAGATACAATTGGTTCCATAGAAATCGAACCAAATTGAAAACTACTTGGTTCATATGAAGGAGCTACAATTACAATTAGAGGAATGTGGCACCAACTTGAAGAAGAAAGATAATGATATTATTGATATCATCCTCCAAAAATTGTGTGTTATATATGAAGTTCTCATTTACACTTACTGGAATAAAAATATTTTGTTTCGGGGTGATGGTCTTGCTATGGATTTTGATACCTTTTGTAATGCCTTAATTGAAGAACAAGAAAAATTCTAAAATCTAGGGAGGATAGCCTCAAAGAAAAAAGCTCATGTTGAAAGAAGGAAACAAAAATAACATAAGAATTTTAGGAGGAAAATAGTAATTTCTAAAAGGAATCTTAGTGTCAAGCATAGAGAAAGCAATACAAAAAGAAGAAGGCGAGAAAGAAGTGTTATAGATAATGTGGAAAACCATGGCATTTGGAAGATCAATGTCTCAAGCAATTTCAAGACCTTAAGAAGAAGGTCAAGGAGCTTACTATGTCCAATTAATGATAAAATCACTCCCAAAATCAAGATAAAACCTTTGATATAGATACTTCTAAATATTTTCCCGTTTCATCCTTATAGTGAATAGATAGAGTATTTTGGTAGTAATCATCATATGATAGAGAGGATTCATCATTTAATGCCTTAAATAGAGAAAAAAATTGTGATAAAAAAACTATATTTGGGAATAAAAATGTATTGTATTTTGGTCCCACTAACATTAATGTTTAAATTGATCTGATAAAAGATGTTTATCATGTACCAATTATAAATACAATTTTTTTGTTTGTTTATTATATGACTCAAACTGATAAGAATGTTTAATTTTAGTCCAACCATTTTGTAATGAAAGAATTTATGAACAAATTCAATGGCATGCTTACTAGATATGTTGATGTTTATGATAGGTTGCATATGTTCTTTAATTTTATCAAATCTAATTACTATGAATATTTCCATTATTTTTTTGTTGATGCTAACAAAGTGAAGGGTTTGTAGCATGGTAGATTGGGTCACTGGACTTTTGTAGTTTTCAACAAATAAATACAATGAACATGGTTTTGGGCTTACCTTCTATAGATCTAAAGGATAGTGTTTGTGAATATTGAATCCTTGGAAAGCATCATATTTGAATTTTGAGAAGGTATTTTGATGCAGGAGCATCTGATCTTCCAAATATAAGAGAAAATAAAGCTTTATTTCGAGCTTTGTCAAAACAGAGCCTCTATCTCATTGGATAAATACCTCAGTCATAGGGTTATTAAGATCTATTTACAAGTGTTAACAAGGCCATATATATCTGAGGAATTGTGTGTTGTAGGTCTCGGTTCAAATTGGAAGTTTGTGAGTCGAGGAAGAGAGTAATAGTTGAAACGCTCATTGGAGGATAAAAATTATAAGGAAGATCTGAATTGTGGAATCTATTTGATGATCATTGATCATTCACAATATAGATAATCCATATCACATTAAGCTTAAGGAGGAACCTACAGGAATCATCGGATCCATGTCGAGGTCATATTGACTGTTAGATCTAGTCATAAAATCAGTACAATTGTAGTTGTCCGCCCAAGGTTTGATTAAGTCCCAACCATCGAATCACAAGTGAGGTGTAGAAGAAATCTCAACCCTTTAATCGTGATCAAAGAAGAGAAGATTGATGGATGTATTTTTATTTCATGTGGAGAATTTGATCGCGATTTAATTCTGGGTTGGGATGCAAAATGATCCTAGTCGTTGAAGGTATTGACATATGTCAGAGTAATAAGGATTTCAGGGGTCCTTTGCATGGATATTTGAGTCAAGGACTCAGCCCCTAAAATACTTAGCACACGGTTATGGGATTGGGTTGTATGGTGAATAGGATCTTATACTCAGGGACTTAGCCTCCTCCACACAAGCCTATGGTTATAGAATGAGGTTCTATAGGATGAGAGGGAAATGACGGCTATAGCGCTTGCAAACATATAATGCACTAGAGAGCCATAGAGAGCTCAAATTAACGAATTGAAATTCATCGGTTATAATGGAGATGTTTGGATCCTCAATCTAGAATAGAGAACACATCAGATGTAATACCCCTAGGCCAAACCCAATTGTAAATGTAAAATGCAAATGTACTTAAACTGGTGAGTTGTTTGATATAATTTTTGTATGCACCTTTCATGGCACAGTTCGTGCATGTACTACGCACTAAAATGATGAAGTGTGCACATCTCAGGATACCGCACGCATCAACTTAAGTGCCCACGATTTTGAGGCCAGGGAGCCTTTTGTGTATATGTTGTGTTTTATAGGCTGGTGAACTAGTTATTATAAGCCAGGAGACTTATGTTTTGTATAAGACCAGAGAGACTAGATGCTAAAGGCTAGTGAGACTATTTTTGTATATGTCTTATCATTAATATAAAATACATTGTTGCACGCAGATCGACCACGATAAAAGAGTATGGGGGAATAAACTCCACTAGTTAGGGAAAGGGGGGGACAAAAGTTAAGAAAAAGGGATAATCTAGGGAGATTAAGCCAAAAAGGAATATTATATTAATATTCCTTAAATCATAAAGTATGGAAAATTATTTTATCTTAAGTTCTAAAGATGGGACAAGTGGGCCAAAGTAGCTCCCAACATGACAAGTGTCAAGTTGGGAACATGCATACATATAGTTTGGACTTAGTTCATTTTGGGGGCCATTCATCCATTCATGCAATCATTCATTCATCCATTCGAGGATTCCATGATCATTCACTCACACAAGAAGTTGTCCTTTGTACCTTCATGTCACTGTACGTGAACCTGTATCTATACCCATACCTGTTAGTGTACCTGGTTAGCTTGCAAGATGGACTGAAGAAGCGGGTTGTTAGGCCCATGGGATATTTAAGAGGAGGGTTGTCAGGCCCATGAGAAATCTCTCAAGGTGATAGAATTGCTAGGAATTGATTTTCAAAGGTGACAAACTGTAACTACAAGGATCTGAGACTTCATGTTCAACCTGTTGCTGAAGCCCAGAAAGGAAGTGGGGCAGCCGAAGGACTATTGAGCATAGAAGGGGCACACTTCTTGGGGTGGGACAAGCATGTGGGGAATGAGGGACTGTAGGTTGTTAGTTTGAGTTGGCACTTGTGACGAAGTCTTTCGTGTTGTCCATGATACATCATCCTAGTTAGGAATCCCTTTACCCAGGTGGAGTTTAGTCCCAACTCAGGGGTGACCCATTGCTGAGAGTGATGAGCAGTGTGGTCTAAGCCTGGGAAGTTTGTGGAAGGTCTTCATGCAGTTGGTGATATTATTACCAAGATAAGTGTCAATTGTGTGTTAATTTATATGCTGCATTATTATTTATGTGTTATATTTATGGCCATTTCATTTATATGTTGCATGTATATGCTTACTTTCATTTCCGTATGAATCTGTGCATTTATAGTATGTGTTTGTCTGTTTACATTTTATATATAAAGTTCTGCAAGAGTTCTGTGTGTATATGTTTTAATTGCATACAGTTCGAAAATTTTACGCGGCATAGCCAAGTTGGATGTTGGGTATGTTACAGTATGGTATCAGAGAATGAAATCCTTTTACGGAGTATCATGGCTCAACCTGGGTGGTCGAGGATGTTACAATATGGTATCAGATCTTCAATTTTCAACACTGAGGTTGGATGGGCCGAGGAAGTTGAGTTGAAGAGAAATTTAACAGAGATTGATTTCGAAGTGGCCAAATTTCAAGTTACAGAGTGTCCATGGTAAAATTTAGAAGCAACGACGTGGAATTGGGAAAAAGCCCCAATTTTTGTTGTTAAATTCATGATAAATTTGGCCAAGTGGTGCGTTGCATGGAAAAATATTGGTGTGCGGGTGTGCACGCTAAATTTAGCATTACGCGGTGCGTATTGAGTGGTGCATGCGTAATACTGGCGCACGTGGTGTGCATAGTATTGAAAGAGCGTAGAAGAATTCTTTTGGTGCACACATAATGTGGGTATTTGTTGTAGTGCGACGATTTAGTTAATGGTGTGCACGAAGTACTGGTGCACATTGGGGGCGTACTAAACTTTGGCATGGTGCAACACGAAGAGTAAAATGTGTGTGGAATATTAGCGTGCGACAAAAACAATTGTGTGCAACAGGTATTAGTGCAAGAACCAAAATTTTGTGTGGTGGTTATTGGTGTATGACACAAAAGTAGTGTGCGCCAGTTATTGGTGCTACAGAGAAGTGATCCACGATAGTTATAGATGCGAGGAGCATGAATTACCTTCTGGTGTTGTTGCGCATGCTATATATGGATGTACAGGTTGAAATTTTTGCACACGAATTCATTTGGATGGTGAACAATCGCAGAAAACTAGTTATTTTCTGCAACGTTTTATATTGTTTGAATGCCACCTTTTTGCAGCGCGTTTTTGAGGGCCTTAACATCGTTTTTAGCTACTCAAAAACCACGAGAATAGAGTGTACCAATACTTTACCAAGGTACGCTTTGTCTGTACAACTCAAATAAAAGAGCCTAAAGAGAGATTTCTAATGGTGTAAACCATTCGTCAAACAGAGCTTTTATGATAAAGTTATAGGACAAACAATGGAGGGTAAATTTTAAGACCCAACTAACTTTGAAGAGCCATAACTTTTTGCTCCAGAATGAGATTGAGGCGCAGGAGAAGTCAATGGAAATATATTGAACCATAGAAGAAAATCCTAGAGCTGAATTAAATTTCTGAGCATGTTAAAAATGTTTAATATGGCAAAGAAGGTACCTGTAGCATTCCAGACCAAAAACACGAATTGGCCTAGAACTTTAGCAGGTTGTAACTAGCAGCCCAGAACCCAGAAAGAGGTGAAACTTTGACAGACTGTCCAAAATATGTATATAAAAAAAACCAATTGAGATCTTATGAAAAATCCAATGGAGTAGGTGCAAAAATGAATAATTACAACTTAGAGTTGTGCTAAGGTGAAGTGTTAACAGAAAAATTAATGGGAAATTTTCAAATAACCATAACTTTTTGCTCAAGACTCAAAATTGAGCATGGGAGTAGGTGTTGGAAAGGTGTTGGAAAGTGGAATATAAATATTCACCCAAAAAATTGATTTAGGCATTCAAGTTTTCAAGAAATCAGAAGAAATAATTCTTATATATTATTGAACCAAAATGGTTCATATTTTTCATGAAATTGTTGAGTCAATTAACCTCACAAAGTTTTGTTGGCTGCACATTTTGCAGAGTTAAAAAAAACTAGATCAGATCAGTGTCAACAAAGAGTCCAGAGGAATGGAAGATGCACAAGGGACTTACAGTCAGGAACATGAGATCAGAGGGATGGATGTCAATTTGGGAATTGAAGGAACAAACTCCAATGGACATGGAGAAGGAAGGGATGAAAACATGAATATGGTAGAGACCATTAAAAATTGATAGAAGGATGTCCAAAGACATAAATATGATAATGAAAGAATTATTAGAGCCAAGGAGAAGCAAGACGACTTCAACATGAAGTTAATGTAGAGCTTGAACAAAATAGAAAATAAATTGGATAAGGAGAGTGGCTCAAGCAAATCATGAAGTCACAGGTCTCCTGATGAGAAAAGAAGAACTAGAAGTGTTAGCAGACATCATCGTCAATCCCCGAGGCATTCCAATAAGAGAGCACACAACAAATCAAGTCCATCCTCTATTAGGAAGCATAAGGGGTCTAGGCTGGATGAGCTACGAGGAGAAATGAACAAAATCAAACCTCCTACATTTTATTGTGAGCACAAGGATGAAGATGCAGAGATATGGATGTTGGGCATGAGAAAGTATTTGCAATTGCATAATTATTCATCTCATGCAAAAGGATGAATTACTATCTATCAACTCAATGGAAAGGCATCCATGTGGTGGGATCAAATTGTGTAGGTGCAACACATTAAAGAGAAAAGTGTTACTTGGAGGGAATTCAAGAATTATTTTGAAAATAAATACTTGACTAAGAGATACTATGACAAGAAAATGAAATAATTCTTTGAACTCAAGCTTGGGAGTATGACCATAGATGAATATGAAAGAAGGTTTTTAGAACTGTTGAAGTATGTTTCTTTCATCAAGGATGAGATAGTTAAGATTCAGATGTATTTGAGTGGATTGCCATCATTCATCAGTGAGAAAATAAAATATGATGATCCCAAAACATTGGAGAATACCATAAGGGAAGCTAAATGCCTATATGATCAGCAAAAATCAAGTCCAACTTTCCAAAAATATTGGGAGGACAAAAGGAAATTCAAGATGGATCAAAGGAAGAAGGGAACTAAGCCACCATTCGTCAGAAATAATCCTTAGGGACAACCAACTTCTAGAAAACCCAGAATGATTGAGACAGGGGGTCAAAGGCCAAGGAAGACACCTATTCATGTTGGGGTTGTAAAGGAGATCATATGTTCAGAGATTGTCCTCACAGAGGTGAAAAATTTAGTATTGTTCACAATGTAAAACAAGCTGAAACAGTGGAGGACATGGGAAGAAATGTACCAAGGATCTATGCAGCCTTGGACAATAAGCAAGAAGAGTATCAATCACATATGATTGAAGTGGAAGGTATGATCAACAACTGAACCATTGCTATTTTAATTGATTTGGGAGATAGTCATATTTATATATATCCTAAGATGGTGGAAAGTTTTCATTTTCCAAGAAGCAAGCATGGAAAATCTTGGTTGGTGCAGTTGGCTACCAGAGGCACAAGAAAAGTTATTGAGATGGTTAAGTTGTGTCTTATGGAAATGAAGAGACTGAACACAAAGGCATATTTGAACATATTGCCTTTAGGTTCCTATGACTATCTAATTGGGATGGATTGGTTGGACCAACATCATGTTATCCTAGACTGTCATAACAAGGAATTTACTTGCTTGGATGAGAAAGGGAACCTAAGGAAAGTGCAGGGAATTCCCAAGGCAGTAACGATCAGAGAAATTTCAGCATTGCAGTTGAAGAAATGTTACAGAAGAGGGTGTCAAATATTTGCAGCACATATGGAAGAGACACCTAAAGATAAGGTGTCAAATATTGAAGATTATGTAGTCCTAAAAGAGTTTGAAGATGTGTTTAAAGAAATACAAAGATAACCCCCTAAAAGATACATTGATTTCTCCATATATTTGATTCCTGGAACAACTCCAGTATCCAAGACTCCATACAGGATGAGTACACCAGAATTGAAGGAATTGCAAATGCAACTTGAAGAGCTCTTGAAGAAGGGGTATATTCGCCCAAGTGTGTCACCTTGGGGTGCCCTAGTTTTATTTGTGAAGAAAAAGGATGGAACATTGAGACTTTGCATTGACTTTAGGCAGTTGAACAAGGTAATTGTGAAGAATAAGTATCCTTTGCCAAGGATTTATGACCTCTTTGATCAGCTTAAAGATGCAAAAATATTCTCCAAGATTGATCTTAGGTCCGGTTATCATCAAGTAAGAATTAAAGAAGAATACATCAACAAGACTACTTTTAGAACAAGGTATGGTCATTATGAATTCGCAGTGGTGCCCTTTGGATTATCCAATGCACCAGTTGTCTTCATCTGTTTAATGAATGGTGTTTTCAGAGAATACTTGGATAAGTTTGTCATTGTATTTCTATATGACATTCTTATATATTCTAATTCAAAGGAAGAGCATGAAAACCACTTGAGGATGTTATTACAAGTATTAAGGGAGCATCAATTATATGCCAAATTGAGCAAGTGCTCATTTTATCAGAAACAAATTCATTATTTGGGACATATCATTTTAGAGGATGGGATAGTAGTGGATCCTAAGAAGATAGAAGCCATTATAGAATGGTCAGCGCCAAAGAATGTGACAGACGTCAGATCATTCATGGGCCTTGAAGGCTACTATAGGAGATTTATTGAATGATTCTCAAAGATTGCACACCCAATCACTTCCTTGCAAAAGAAGGGTGTGAAGTTTCAATGGACATTGGATTATGAAAAGAGTTTCCAACACTTGAAAAAATTATTAACAAGTGATCCAATACTAAGGATTGCATACCCAAATGAAGACTTCATTGTATTCACAGATGCATGTAAAGAAGGACTTGGTGTAGTCCTCAGTGAAAATGGGTTTGTTATATGTTATGAATCAAGGAAGTTGAAGGAGCATGAAAGACACTATGCCACTCATGATTTGGAGTAGGAAGCCATAGGGCATGCCTTGAGGAAATGGAGACACTACCTCATGGGGAAAAGGTTTAACCTGAGGATAGACCATAGTGGTCTGAATATTTATTTGATCAACCAACTCTAAATGCTAGGAAAAGAAGATGGTTAGAATTTCTTAGTGAATATGACTTTGATATAAAGCATATCAAAGGGAAAGAGAACAAAGTGGTTGATGCACTCAATAGAAGAGTGCATGAATTGCATGCTACAACCATTGGTATGTACCAATCAGATTTGAAAGACAGAATTTTGGAGGTTGCAAAATTAGATTTGCAATACAAGGAATTAGTGGCAAAATTACAACAAGATATTTTGCAGCAAAAAATTGAATAATATAACCTAGATTATGATGAAATTCTCATGTACAAGGGAAGAATTTATGTACCAAATTCCCAGGAATTGAAAAATATGATATTGAGAGAAATGCATAATGTACCTTACACTGGGCACCCAGGTTATCATAAAACTATTGCAGATTTCAAGAGCCAATATTATTGGCTAGGAGTGAAGAAAGAAGTTGTTTATTTTATTGCCAAATGTTTGGAATGTCAAAAGGTAAAGGCTGAACATAGACACCCAGTTGGGTTGCTACAACCATTACTCATTCCTGAGTGGAAATGGGAAGTTGTAAAAATGGATTTCATCACCAAACTGGCCAAAACAAAAAAACAACATGATTATATCATAGTAGTGGTGGATAAACTTACTAAAGATTCCCATTTTATTCTAGTAAATCTCACTCACAAGGAAGCCAACATTGTTGATATTTATATGAGAGAAATTGCTCGATTACATGGTATACCCAAGACAATTGTGTCTGACAGAGATCCAAAATTTACCTCAAATTTTTTGAAAGGATTATTTAATGGATTTGGAACAAATTTGAATTTTAGTACAGTTTATCATCTAGAATCAGATGGAAAAATATAGAGGGTGAATCAAGTGATTGAGGATATGTTGAGGATGTATGTGATGGATAAACCATCAAAATGGGATGACTACCTACACTTAATAGAGTTTGCTTATAACAATGGGTACTAAACATCTCTAAAGATGAGCCCATTTGAGGCACTTTATGGAAGAAAGTGAAACACATCGGTAAGATGGGATAACCCAACAGATAGAGTAGTGGTTGGGCCATATTTACTCATGGAAGAGGAGAAAATGTTGAAAATAAAACAAAATTTAAAGGTTTCCCAAGACAGGCAAAAAAACTATGCTGATAAGGGAAAAACACACGGGGAATTTAAAGTTGGGGACCATGTATTCTTGAAAGTGAAGGCCAACAAAAGTTCCCTGAAGTTGGGAAATTGTTCAAAGTTGGCAGCTCACTATTGTGGGTCGTTTGAAATCCTAGAGAGGATTGGCCCAGTAGCTTATATGATTGCATTGCCTACATCTATGTCTATTCATAATGTATTACATGTATCATTGCTAAAGAAATATATACCTGATGCTAATCATGTTATTTATTGGAATGTAATTGAGGTGGAGCAAGAAGGTTCTTTCCAAGTGCATTCGATACACATTTTGGATCGAAAAATCAAACGGCTCTGGAATCGATCCATAGGGATTGTAAATGTCCAATGGACTTGGTATGGTCCTGAGGAAACTACTTGGGAGCATGAGGATGCAGTTCGAGAAGAATACCCGCATCATTTTGAGGATTTTTGAAAATTTTGTGGTATATGTGTACATAATGCACTAAGGACAATGCATAAATAAGGGGAGGGGATTGTAATACCCCTAGGATGAACCTAATTGTAAATGTAAAATGAAAATGTACTTAAGCTGGTGAGTTGTTTGATATCATTTTTGTATGCACCTTTCATGGACAGTGCGTGCATGTACTACGCACTAAAATGATGAAGTGTGCACATTCCAGGATACCACGCACAACAAATTAAATGCACGTGATTTTGAGGCCAGGGAGCCTTTGTGTATATATTGTGTTTTATAGGTTGGTGATCCAATTATTATAAGCTAGGAGGCTTATGTTTTGTATTAGGCCAGAGAGCCTAGATGCTAAAGGCCAATGAGATTATTTTTGTATATGTCTTGTCATTAATATAAAATACATTGTTGTGTGCAAACCAACCACGATAAAAGAGTATGGGGACTAAAATCCACTAGTTAGGGAAAGGAGGGGATAAAAGTTAAGAAAAAGGGCTCAGCTAGAAAACTTAAGCCAAAAAGGAATATTATAGTAATATTCCTTAAATCATAAAGTATGGAAAATTATTTTATTCTAAGTTCCAAGGATGGAGACAAGTGGGCCAAAGTAGCTCCCAGCATTTATTTGTTTTCTCAATATATAGAGAATTTAAGGTTAAAGTGGATTTACTATTAAGTTATAGAAACTAATTTCCCTCATGCTTAATCTCCTACCTTCGTGACAAAACTCAAACACAGTTTAAAATATAATCTCCTACCTTCATGACAAAACTCGGACAGAGTGTAAAATATTTTGATTCGCTATAATGCATTGGAAACATGTTATTTTCTTTATTATATAGAAATATGGACAATAGGACAGTACATATAGGAGTGTACCAATGGAAAGGACTCATAAATTCCGTGATACGCATAACATAACATGAAATGATTGGAGTAAGTTAATTCCAGAGTAAATATATCTGTTTTTTTATTGGTAAAAAATGGTTTGAATCTGGTTAGATTTTCAGGCGTAGTTTGAGTTTTAGATGAATCAAAATCTCATGAATTTGGTTAGATTTTCAGGGGTAGTCTGAGTTTTAGATCATCAAACTTTCATGTATTTGAGAACTTTACTTCAGGAGTTTTGGCTCATTTTAAACCAACACAGATGCTAGAAAATTGATCAGAATTCTAGATTAATAGAAAATTTATGCTAGAAAATTTATCAGAATTCTAGATTGATTGAATTC
>ML854930.1:0-20195 GCA_009831015.1 Picea engelmannii | reverse complement strand
ATCTATATAACTTGTAATACCCAATTTAATCAAGTTATGATTCAAAGGATTACAAATCGCCTTTTCCTTTCAGGTCATTCTTTAATCAAAATTATCAACCCTTATTACTCTAAGTAGAGATACTTAATAGAATTTGAACCCCTGTAACCTACAATCATAATCTTAACATATTTCCTTTGAATAACATGAATTCATTGGAATCTAATAACGATTGTTAGATGGATAAGTCTTACAAGGTCACACATAGACATGAGATCAAATCAATAGCACATAAATAAGGACAATTTTATTATCTTCAATTAATTTCAATTAGTGTACATGATTTTACATAAGGCCTTCTTCCTATCTTGCTTATTTTACCTTCATTTGGCCTCTATTTTGTCCCTTAGGCCACCCTTGGCCTCTTCCTATTACACACCTCCTTCTCTCTGTCTAATTCCTCTGTTTTATCTGATCCCATCAATACCCTTTGCAAGTTGTGTACAGTGTTCACCCTGAATGTCTCTATGAGATAACATTATCTCAACTTCCTTCATAAAATAATTATGATTTTGTACTCCTTTTATGCCTTTAGAAAGCATATCTCCCCTACAAGCCTTTCGTCGGACACACACACAGATATATATATATATATATATATATATATATATATATATATATATNACATGGATTCTTTCCTCCCTAGACAAAACGTTGGACATATAGCCTTCTCGTCATTTTTTCGTCGAACGTTTGGAAATTTTTCATTAAAGGTTTGTCAATTTTTCGTCGAATGTTTGTCAATGTTTCGTCAAAGGTTTCCCAATTTTTCGTCGAAGGTTTTTCAAATTTTTGTCGAAAGTTTGTTACTTTTTTGTCAACGGTTTGTCACTTTATTGTCGAAATTTTGTCACTCTTTCGTCGATCGTCCGATTAAAAATGATGTGAGTGTGATGAATTAATTGGGGAACGTTAGTCTCTCTTACGACTAAAATGATTGGTATTGCGACGCACAATTGAATGTCATAATTTCAATGAAGGTGACGCAAAAAAAATTGATTGTTTCCTTTGTTGTACTTGTGACATTATGGCAGCGAACATGCGTCAGTAAATCATCGGAAAATGGGAAAAATTATTGGTGGTAGTAGTAGATATGAAAAATCATTTTTATTGGTCGAAGCTTCAACAAGATGTCTGCAAGTACATCACATCCTGCACTGTCTGCGCCATTTTCAAACCCGCCATCAAGAAACATGGGATATACACCCCTATTCCTACTCCCACTAGGCCTTGGGATTCCCTATTCATGGATTACATGTCTGATATTCCTTCAAACAATCATGGGACTAATTGTGTCTTCATGTTCATTGATCAATTCTCTAAGATGGCGCTTTTGGAAGCCTGGAAGAAGAGCATCACAACCAAGGCCACGACTAAGCTCTTCTTTGAATGTGTTTGGGTGCATTTTGGGCTCCCACGAATCATTATTTTAGATCGATATAGTAGGTTACTTAGTAATTTTTCATCCATCCTATGGTCGATGATGGACACCAAGCTGGACAAATTAGTTTCCTTCCACCCATAGAGTGATGGAAAAACATAGGTAGTCAATAGGATGATTGTTCATATCCTGAGGATGTAC
Source organism: Picea engelmannii (assembly GCA_009831015.1). Taxonomy (NCBI): domain Eukaryota; kingdom Viridiplantae; phylum Streptophyta; class Pinopsida; order Pinales; family Pinaceae; genus Picea; species Picea engelmannii. The sequence goes on along the minus strand of ML854930.1, from coordinate 18,574 downwards.
AATTCCAAACATCCATGCACATGGGCTGAGATCCTTCCTTATTTTCAACATAGATACAACAGAGCCCTCCACAAATATATAGGCCACAACCCTTTCCATGTGTTCTTGGGGTTCCAGCCATTGACCCCCATTAACGTATATTTGTTTGTTGCAGCTGCATAGGAAGCGTCCTCCCATGCTCATACCGAGGTTGATTAAGCAGCCAAATTTTTTGAGCGAATCCATAACATTCAACAACAAGCTCATGACAATTTGTGTAAATCCATTGATAAGTACAAGTAGCGCCATGATTAGCATCTGATACCACACAAGTTTCAGGTGGGAGATAAGGTATGGTTGCATTTTTAGAAAGAGTACCTCATGGGACCCCATCAAAGGCTCCGCCCAATCTGATATAGGACTTACACTATCACCAAGGCTCTGGGTGAGAATTATTTTGAATTTAGTATTCCCCCTTTCCTTGGCTTGCATCCGATTTTTAATATGGAACTTCTTTGACCATATTTTCCACCTCTCTTGGACAGTTTAGACGTGAACGAGCGCTTGGACCCTATATAAATCAATCCTAAATGCATTGAAAAAGTGACATTTTATTGAATCATGGATACTAATACAAATTTTACTTGCCAATAGAACAACCAACTCCATCAGGTTGTCAAAGCAACGAAGTTTCTTCACCAGGGCAAGTGACTCACAAGGAGTCGAATTAAACAAAAGTTTTCCCATCTAATGGAGAAACTTGACGCAATGGAGACCATTACTTCTTAAGGGGGGAGGACTAATCCAGGTGGATACTGGTGGCCAACCACCTTTTCCACTAATTCATAATGGTTCCACATCTTGGTAGTTTTTCTATGGTTTTTTGGGTCCTAAAATTTCGAGGTCATTTTGAGGCCTTAAATGACATTTTTTTGGCTCGTCATTGCCTATTTTTCAATAAAGGAAGATGTTAGGATAAAAAAAATGTGTACTCCTTGGATCAACCTTTCCAATGAGGTACCGAGCACCCCAAACATAGATCGTATGAAAAATTTGTGCCACGGGGAAATTGATGTATCAACTAACCACATCGGGGCCCATAAACCTTTTGGTGTTTCATCTTCTGGAGTTAGGTTTTTGGATGTTTAGGGTTTTATCATTGATGCTTTATGTTAAAATTCCTTTTCATCCTTTTTATAATCAACTCCTTGCGAATTAGCGTAGTCATCACATATCTATCTTCAGAGCTTAGCTACCACCATTCTAGCTAGCTTGTGTGCTTTGCATTTTACAGGCTTTTGTATTACAAACAATCATTAATAGAATTTGAATTTAGTTGTATTACTATGTTTATTTCAATATATTTGTTTGTTTATTTTTTATATATCTTCCTTTATTTTGTTCCCTATATAATCTGGATCAACTATACCATCATATTGGGATCCATGTCGATCAACCCTTTCTCCATGAACAACATCTTGATCCACATTGAGATTTCTTCTAACAATATTCTTCTAGGGATGGCTGCAAAATTTCTTTCAACACTACTGAAGGATTCATTGCATTCAATTTCAAACTCAACAATATATTCCTCCTTAACTCATTTAAACTAGAAATCAATATCTTTGGCCCACTTATTATCTAATGATTTCAACCGAGTTATGGTTTCTTGATCCCAAACTAAATGTTCTTGATCTCACCACACATAGTTAATATATGCTCTTCATCCATTCATGTAATATACAAGGAAAATCAACAAAGAAAAATTCATGTAGATCTTAATATATGTACCTTTGTTTCCATTTCTCCAGGTTGATCTATAGGTTTTTGGTCTCCCGTTGTGCGAACTCATCTTCTTTCTCATAGATCCATTTGTCTATCTATTTCTTGGAAGGTTTCCATGTCATCTCCCTCCTCCAACATGCAACACAAAGTCTTAAGGTACAAATAATGAAACCAATTGTTGGTTCAAGGTTTTAAACCTATGGTTCAAAAGGTTTTACCAACAAATACCCCATAGGTGTGAGCATATTCAATCTTCAAGGACTAAAAAAGGTCTCACTCGAGACACCATGAGAATCATAGAGACCAAATTTTGGTGTGTAGCATGAGGGAGTAATACAAACAAAAAGCACTTAACTATGATCTTCACATTATTCTTTGTTCATGAATAACATTATTCTACTCATTCATTACAACCTCTATAGAAATATTGCACATCAAAACACAACAATCATTCATTCAAAACAAAACCTATTATAGAATATCAAGTGGGCCTCGGGCCTTAATTCATTAATCACTGATAAACATTCATATACATGGATGCTCATAGCCTACATTGAGACTCATTAAGATTAAACCAAAGACCTAAAACTTAGATCTTTATCTACTTTCTTTCTCATATTATACTTACAACTTTACAATTACAATGAATAGCAATAACAATGAACCAAAATTTAACCCCATTATGTTTGCATGAATCCCTTATATCTTTACAAAACCATGGAAATCATAACAAACTTTCCATCTCACTAACAATATCGACCATGACCGATAAATATGTTACAAAAATGGTTAATAAAATTATAGAAGATATGCGAGGATTTGTTATGCATATGATCTTTACAAGTCATTGCACACAGTAGAAAATTGGTTGGCACAAGTGTTGAATCTCTGTGTTGTGTGGTATAAAACTCATGGCACGTGCGTAATGCAGACTTGTGGCACATATGTAATATTTCCAAAGCCTTAGGGTGCCAATAGGCCCCCAAAACTATTAGTTTTCTCATCCTCAAGCTAACAAAATTCCTTCATTGTTATCTCGGTGATGAAGTTTTTAGAACTCTTGAGTTGGACTAGTGGAATGCCTCCAACAATCCTTTCCTAGGAGAAATATATCCAGTGCAGTCGCTATGGTGGAAATTCACAGGCCCTTTGAATGTATCAACAACCCCTGAGTTCCAAATGTGAATTATTCCTTCATTCATCGGGTATACCAACCTCTTTGTTGACAATCTTGTTCTAGTCTTTCTCAAGATATTTTCTATCCACCATGAAACCGACAGAGAAATGTGCACCTAGAATCTTTTGTGTCGTTTAGGCCAAGTTCATCATCTAGGACCCGGTGGTATCACCCTGGTAACCTCCAGAACATTGTCTAGGGTGATAGTTCCATTTTGCTTGTACTTCATCTTCTTATTGTTTCTCACGAGCTTCATGAGGGTGGTTAATACCAAGGTAGTTGCACATGATACGGGGGTTTCCACCTACGTTGAACTGTCATATTTGTATATGGGTTTGGCTCACTTTTTGAGGATCACCCACTCTCATTCCTTGGGACCTGGGATGAATTTTGTGTAAGCTTCAAAGAATAATTCAAGGAACTATGTCGTGACTCGAACATTGCAGTCGGCACACTGTAAACTGGGTCCCCTACACAAGAGACATTTTCAGATGTGGTTTGTTCTTATGATATCAATTGTTGGCATTCGAGATTCCATTGCTACCTATAATCTAGTGTGTTCCTCATGTTGTGTGGAAGTAACCATGGCCCTGGGGAATCCTTATGTGAGTTGAATATCTGACGTCGTTAGCCTCTATCCTCTGCTCCTTGCTCTATTATTGGACTTCCTACACCCTGAACTCACGCCCAAAGGTTGGTAGGAACTATTTTTGCATCTTTGGCTCATCTCGGACGACACTCATCTCTATGAGATCTCTAGACTCTGTGGTCCAATAATTGATAATGGGATCTAGTAGGATGACAATGGTAAGAAAAAATAATCGTTTGGTTCATTTCCCTAGTGTTCTCATTTAACCCGTTGTGCATTCGATTCAAGTCCCATTGTACTAACTACCCATCGATTATACTTGTTGCTATGATTGTTCTCATTTCCCATGTAGTCTTGATCTAACTTGGCGCTACCTGCCCACTTGTGTGATGTCATATCCTCCAATGTGTTTGTTCATCCACCTATGGAGAGACAATTGTCATGTCCTATAGTATGTACTATGGAATTTAATTCTTAAAGTTTTCTAAATCTTTGAAATCTACAAGAGAATCTATCTTGTTTCCTGGATTACCTAGATATGTCTTATCCTACTAGTCATTGTGTACTTATATCTACCTTTACTCCTACCCACCTAACTCCTACTCTATGCTAACGCTAAAAATCCATAAATTCACGGCACCTATGACCATGTGGGTGTTGGGTTGTTATATTTTTTGTAGTGAAAGTCTAGGTGGATCGACTAACATTCGAATTCGAAGGTCGAGGTGGTTCAACTAGGTAAAGATGAAGTCAAGGTGGATCGATAGCAAGTCGAAGGTCGAGGTTAGTTGAACGAGTAAATTCAAATTCGAAGGTTGAGGTGGTTCGACATGGAAAATAAATTGGCAGAAACTCGAAGAGGTAAAACGAAAAGAGGTCGACAGGTGGGCATGTGACAATCGAATGAAGGCCAACTAGTAGTCGACGGATAATCCAACTTGGTAGTCGACTGTAATAGAATCCCAAGATTCACGGGATTTGTAGACAATGATGTGCATGGATCTGTAACCATTTTTAGGCTCCTTTTCTTTAAGGTTTTTCCTGCTATAAATCCTATAAAGAAGGCGTTATGTAAGGTTGTAAAAAGGCTAATCAACGAATCTTGAATCTTTATATGATGAATGGATAATCTCCAAGAGTCTGTAATTTAAAGGTTGTTGGTCATGCAGATGTAAGACAGATTGGATACAGGGTTATTCCTGTGTAAGAAAGAGGGTATGATTTTGATTGTGTCATGGGTGTGGACCAAGGTTAGACATGTAACCTTCTGTTATGAATGAATAAGACAACAAGAGACTAGAATTCTCAAGGAATGTTGGTTTTCCTGGTTTGGGTTTCCAGGGTCAAATCTATGTGTACTATGTGCTTGATGTGTCATTTACTTTCTTGATTAAATATTTCTTCCTCTCTTATGCTATATTTATCATGGAAGCGTGTCTAATTTCCTAACAGTGGGCCATAATTCACCTTCAACCAAATTCTATTGATAAATCCTTTGAGAGGTTGATCTTGCAATCTCACCAGCTTTGTTGTACTAGCCTTGTTGATGTACACAAGCATGAATCCTCCTAACCAATGCATGTGCAACTTTCCAAGGTGCTTCAAGAAATTACTATCATATAATAACACCAAATATTTGAGTTTTATATTCTTGTTCCACATGTTGTGGTCATGTCAGGCCTTTTTTCTTTGCTTCTTGACCAACTGGCTATGACCCACAATCAGTTGGTCCTCTTCCAATTCCAATAACTCATCCAATCGCTTCTACATCGACTGTTCATCTGACATCTATGTTGTGACTGCAATCCTCAAACTTGGTACCACGAATTCTAAAGGAATCACTACCTCTTTTCCATAGAGAAACCCAAAGGGGTCGTGCTTAGTCAATTGTTTGCAAGTTGTTCTATATGCCAAAAGTACCGCTAGAGTTCATTGATCCTAGTTGTCATTTTTCACGTTGCATGCCTTGGTCAGCGCATTCTCTAATATGTTGTTAAATGCTTCGATGTTTCCATTGGATTGCAGGTGATATGGTGTACTATTCTAATGATGAATCATGAAATCTTGAGTTAGTGTGAGAATGGTGTCATTCAGAAAATGTACACCTCGATCACTCATCAATAGCTTCAATCACCCAAACCTAGTGATAATATTCTCGAAAATAGAGCACACTTTGTTTCCAGAATACAATCCTTTACCGAAAGAACTCTTTCCCAACGTGTCAAGTATTTCATCACGATCATGATATACCACGTACTGATTCTCCTTGTCAAGGGATTGATCGGCCCAACAAATTCAATTTCCCATTTCTCAAATGGCTCTAGTGCAATGACCAAGAAAATTTGTAGTTCATCTCTTTGCAATGGCTTCCTAATCCATTGGAAAACATCGCAATGCTTGTAATACTCCATGGCTTATTTGAATAGTGACAACCACCATAATCTTCCATGCAACACTTTTTGCATAGTATCCTTACCTACGTTATGTCCATCCATAATACCTTCATGCACCTCATAGAGTAGCATGTCGTAATGGTCATCTTGGCTATGCCCTCATAAAGGTCACCTTGGCTATGTCCTTTTGTGTGATGTGCACCTGGTGGCAACTTGAAAATCCATTTATGAATGAATAAGATTTGCACCCACTTATGTTCTTTAATACTTCATTTGTAAAGGGTGTGGGAAACAAATCGTGTACGCAAGTTGCACTCAAGCTCCTCAAGTATACATAAATTCTTAAAGCACATGTTTTATTTGGTTGCACTATCGTTGGGGTTATCCATTCAGACTCTTCCGCAAGGACAATAATACCTACTTCAAGCTGCATATTGTTTAACTCCTTCCACACCTTCTCTTTATATTTTGGATTTAGTTGATTCGGTCTCTTATTTACAAGTTTAGCCTCAATTTTCACTTGGATTCTCATCTCCCCTAGGGATCTAGTGATCCCCTTCATCTCAGAATAACTATGTGGGAACATGTCCTCATATTCCTTCATCAAGTCCACCACTTGCTTTACTGTTTCCTAATCCCATTAATCCCCAAGTCTCACCATATTCAACACCTCATTTGTGTCGATGTTATGTTTTTTCATCTTTAACGATTATGTACAGTCCAGTCCAGTGCTACTAGAAACCTTCCCCCAAACTATGCACTCTCCCTCTATTTCATTGGTCTGTAAGCTTCAAGGGTCCTCTTTTTGTGCATCAATATTATCTACATTCCAACAGTATAATGGTTGATTTAACTTTACCATTGGCTTGTGAGAAGCATAGACCACCTTCTATGTGGGATATCTGGGTTGTCAATTAAAGATAACGTTCTTCATTCTCGCTAGGATTTCCCTCTGCGCGGGGACCACCGACGTCAACTTGAACATCACGTAAAATTGATTGCTCACTTTTTCCACTCCCCTATTTTCCTTCCTGTCTCCTCCTGGATGTAGTAGCTTCTGGGTACCATATCCATGGTATGGAAAAACCTATGGACACATTATGTGCTAGGAATATTCTTGGTTGTCCAACACTGCTCACATAAATAAATGTGCTCTTGAGGATCCTTGGTATCCTTGTACCGGCTCATTAATTCAAAGTCACTTGTGGGATGGAACCATACTTTGATGCACTCCACCAATTGCACCCATTCCTATAGATATGTGTAGTGCATCACCCACCAACAAGCAGGTGTTCCCTTTTTCACCTCATCCATGGCCTAAATTCTTTAGATCTCAAGCATGATCTCCTCTGTTTGTGCTAGAAATGTATCTATTGGTCTTGTCTCGTCAAACCTTAGTTGGTCGTGCAACTCTAATTCGACCCAACACATTGCTTTGTTGATTCGTGTGCATATCCTTATCGACACTTAATATAACTTATTCTACCATATTTTCATTCCATCCTTAGAATCTGTATCATATGAGAAGACACTCTTTCATCTCAGCTCACTATCGGTCCTCAGATTCACATAATATTCCTTGCACCTTATAATGTTATATATATTCTCAATGGTCAATCTTTTTGCATCCTCATTTAAAGGCTCATTGTAGTTTTCACCTTGGTTCGGATCCAAGGGATTAATGAATCAAAGATTCTCCATCTCAAAGGAAATTGTTATCAAATGGCCAATCAATTCCAAGTAGAACTAGGTAGGGGTTTGAATAATCCATAATCTCGATTACTTCAAATTTTTCTTTTGTTTTTACCCCATTAATTTTAACTTAAATTATCTCTATCCTTCCAATTAGATAATTTTTGTATTGATTTTACATCCTAAGTTGGATAGGGGGCCACACCAGCTTGGGTTTGTCCATCAATTCCCATGACTTATTCATCAAGATGTTCACATCAGACCCTAGGTCAAACATGATACCTTCCATCTCATAGATTCCTAGCTAAGTTTGCATCTTAAATTATTTTCCCATGTGCTTCGTCCTAATGACATGGCACAAATCTCATTCTAGTAACGAGGAAGAAATAGTATCTTCGTTATGCCCTTCCTCCATGCATCTTGTCAACATGTGGGTCAATTTATTGGTAACGATAGAATCACCCAACACCTTAAGAATACAACGTAAGAATTCACTTAGTTGGTTTTCTAAGTTAGCCTTGCGGTACGTCTTGTGTCGTGTTTCCTCTTGTACCATGCGTTGTATATATGTGTGCACATTCACTCTCTATGTGTCACGAATATTCGTGCACACATTCACCCTTTATGCATCGAGCGGGATCGGCTTCTGTTACATATTTTCAAAATTAGGAGGTGTTTGTGTTTCTTTTCTAATTTTTCCTTCTACATTCTACATTGAACCCTCTCCTCTGTCCAATTTGGCTCCCATATAGATACCTTCTCAGGTTACCACCCATACATTTTCTAGTTCCTTCAGTTTTTTCTCCTTGCGTGGCTCAACCATCACCATGTTACAACAACCCGAATTTTGTTCCCATTTTTCCACTAACTAGAGTAAATCTTATATGACATGCTCTATGCTATGTAAATTCCCATATAGCATGTGAGGCTTGGTATAAAACCACAACAAGTGGCCTATCTCACCACAGTTGAAACAGGTGGGGTTTTTTCCTCCTCCCCCACCATATTCTCTACCCCTTCCTCTTCCATATCCTTCTCTATGGCCTTCTTGGAAGCCTCCGTGATCAAACCCTCTATGTTCTCCACCCTTAGTATCCTCTTAGACCCAGTACACATATGTAGTATGCTCCTTCATCAATTTCAATGTCTGGCAATTGTTTACATCGTGGCCCATCGACTTACAAAACTCACAAAAGGGTGTTTGTGTAGTCATTTGATACTTTTGCAATGTTGGACACTAGGGAGGTACATGGCCCCACTGTCTACAGATATCACACCATTTCATATGCGGCCTAGTAGGAAATGTATTTGGTGCACATGTCACTGTATAAATTCCCAGTGTATAACACTCATTCTAGTGGTTACCTTATTTGTGGCACGCGGTACACCAAACATTCTTGCTCACCACCTTTGTATTTTCCATAGCTTGTAGCTGCATGGTGAGGTTCACGAGCTAAGATTGCACTTGTTCCAAACCTGTTGATGTCTCACCTCCTCTTGGCATAGACTCAAAGTGCATTTCAATTTCCACGGCGTATGATTGAATCATTACCTTCTGATATGTAAGTGGGACTCAAATGTGTGGTAGGATTCCAACAATAAATCACTTTATATGCTAGACATCTTGGATATGAAATGTCAGTCTATACAACAGGATCTTAAACCGCTAATCATAATCCCACACGTTTTTTCCAACTTGTTGCTTAATCTCTTTGATCTTAGTTATACATTGTGATTTTGATTTCGGTTTTTGAAATTATCTAAGTATATATATATTTATCTCTATGAGGGAACTTTTATGTCCCACTAGAACAGTATATTTATACTACATGTACCACGCTAGAGCTATGTCACTGAAGGTGGTTTCTAACTACGCGATATCGGATGCTTCATTTGTCATCCACTTCATAGACCAAATTCCTTCATAGGTAAACCAATGTTTCTCTACATCATCTCTTCCCATCCCATGGAATATGAGACGTCTAAGGGTTGAATCATGATTGGCCATCTTCGAACTGGAACTTGATATTCCATAGTGATTTCTACTTATATATGTTTCTAATGATCTTTCTGGCGAAGTTTCATTGACCTCAACTTCTACTCCACTTATATCTTCTCCTTCTCTTACTTCTAAACTTTCTTCTTCTAATTCTCTTGCCTCTCCACTTTATTCTTTAGTTATATCTTCTAGAGTAAAAATGTAGAAGGGGGTGGTTCAAAAAGGGGGGTTCCTCCTAACTCTCTCATCTTCTTTGGTGAGGGATCCAAAAGATATTCCTATCTTGATCTGCACAAGCCTCCTTATAACTGCCAAAATATCTTCACCTTATTGGAGTGATCCTTAATCACTCTCTTATACACCATAGGTGCTACTACTCTTGTTGGAATAATGAGAGAGGGGGGGTGAATTAGTATGATCACTTTTACCACTTTTAACCACAATATATAAACTTCAACTTTATCAACAATATATCATCAATGTATCATCTATGATTTCATTCAATATATCATGATCATATAAACATAAGCAACATCACATCACATCAAATATACAGTACACCAGAATTTAGGTGGAAACCCAAATGGAAGAAAACCATAGAATGATTTCTTATACATTGTCAAGAATACATTCATTGGAAGCACCAACTTCCCAATTATCTAGATCTAACTAGAAGGAGGCTATGACCCCCTATTTGTAGGCTCCAACCTGAAGGAAGCTACAACTCACTGAATTCTCTGGCTCCAACCAAAAGGAGGCTACAACCCCCTGGTTCTCAGGCTCCAACCTGAAGGAATCTCCAACTCCCTATCTTCTTTAGCACCAATTGGAAGGAGGCTACAACACCCTTTCCTTGCCCCATCTTGTCACCCTAAAATATAAGTGTAGACTAATTGTCACTACCACAATCATTGTCATTGTTACTACCATTGTCATTGTCACTGCTACTTTCATTGTCACTTTCACATCAACATGTAATCTGTCAATATGTCACTGTATCCAACCTGTCACTATCACTGATACTCAACATCAACGATACCATATCTTCTCACATGGATACCATCACAAAACCATGTGCATCAATCATGTACATCAACCTATACCAACCATGCATCAATCATGCACCAACACCTATGCAAACCATGCTCCAATCATGTACCAAACCATGCATCATACCAAACCATGCACCAACACCTGTACCAAACCATGCACCAAAACCTATAACAAACCATGCATCAACAATGCACCAACACCTGTACCATACCATGTATCAACCATGTACACCAACTATGTATATCAACACCTGTACCAACCATCTATATCAACACATGTACCAACCATGTACATCAACCATGTGTCGTCTCATGCATCAACCATGTATCATGTCATAGGATATCATCTCAAGCATAACCAAGATAGCCATAATACCAAGATACAATATAGCCAAGATGTGCTATCATAACAACACTAAGGTGTAACATGCACCAATATCACCAAGACATGCACCTCATACATGTACCAAGAATATGCCTCACACCATGCACCAAATATGTGCCTCAAACATATACCAATGCCTCAACAATATACCAAAGGAAACACCATCAACATGTAACCAAGATGTACCTGAAACCATGTGCCTCAAGCATGTGCCAACATCCATAAACTATGTACCAAGAGATACCATCAAACATTTTCCATATCACTCATATACCATACAACAAACCATATGTCAAGTATCCAAGATGTGCCTCTAACAATGTATCATACCATCACCAAGGTGTACCATGCACAATCACTACCATGACATGACTCAAGCATGTATCATAACAACATAAGCATAAGCCTAAAAAATAATACATAAGCATACCTCTAATCGTGTAGACACCTTGTTGTATCAGATAATAGATGAGTAAACCAACCTGGGAATCAACAACCTGGTACAAGCATCACTTCACAACCTTTCACAAGCCTTTTCACAGATCTGTGACTTTCTCTTCTACTACCCACGGATATCCATGCTTTTCTCCACTGCAGCCCGCGTACATCCACGCCCTTTTGACCTACAACCCACAGATACCTCAGAAAATAGGGTTACTCATATTTGTTGCAACTTCGAGACTTTCACCTTCAACCTTCCTTCACAACCTCAGACTCACTACCTTATACTCAACCTCAAATTTTCCAATAACAAGATAAACCATATCACTTATTCACTTAAAGATATTCAATATAATGTGTGTGTGAATGTATTTATGAGAGACTCCTTGAGCTGTATTTATACTTTTTCTTAGTAACCTCTATCCTTATTTTAGGGATTTCTTGTTACAACCACTTTACCCTTTCATTAATGACTTGTAACCAAATAGGGGCTTCTTAACCATTCTTCATTCCTTCCAACTTCATGAGGGAATATCTCCCTAACCGTGAGGAACCACGTGGCGTACCACCTACCATTGGAAACTACACGATGAGGACTATCCATCTATGAGTATGTTACCTCCAATTAAATTGTCCTTCATGTCCTTATTCCTTGATCAACTTTGGGTTCCATAACCACACCTTCGGGGGCTTCATGTAGACTTCATCAAATGCACCCATCACATCTATTGACATCAACCATTCTTGTTGACATCAATGAAAACTAACTCACCATCAATCTCAATCACAACTCTGGGGTATCTCGAATGCTCCAAGGGTTGACATCAATGAAAACCAATTGTCCAACAGTATCCCCCTTTGGCATTGATGTCAACACCAACATTATTGGTAAAACTCATACTCTAATACCCATGCTCCCCATGTGACCATCAGTCCTCGACAATGTTTCTCTCTCTCCCCCTTTTAAATCAACGGAAAAGGGTATCTCTCCTTGGGGATTCTCCCCCTATCTTCATGCATTTGTTCTTTATCTTCACATGTTTATGTCCTCGTGTTTCTTTCCAAGTTCCTCTTCTCTTTTGATAGAAAAGAGTGTCTCCCCCTAAAAGTATACCTTCTTTGAACAATCCTTCTCTGACTTCATGTGCTTGACTATTTCTCTGTTGATCTCTCTCTTTCCCTTTGACATCATGGGAAAAATGATAACTCCCCCTGTGGATATGTCCCCCCCTATCTACATACTTATAATCTTTCTTTCCTGATCTCTTTATCTGACAGTTTCTCTTTCCTTGACTTCTCTGCAAGATGTCATGTTGTAGGGATTCCTATGTGTGTTTCATTTCCTCTCTTCCAGTGTTGTTTATTGTCCATTGGTTCTTACTCTTGTAACTCTATGACATATATATAAATCATTCAAAAAAAGTATTGACTTCAAATATGTATGGCCTATTATGTTCACTATTTAGAAATCCATGGCCATATTGTTCAATGATATAGCTTTTGTTGAAGGTTTTTATTTCTCTTTTCTACTATTCCTTTCACTGCTTTTCTTCTTGTGACCAATTGATTCCACTGATTAAAATTGTAAATATGCTCTGTCATATATTTCTCTAGACCTACCAATGATCTCATAAATCCATCTCTATTCATTTTTCATAAGTTGTCCATAACTCTTCTACTCAATTGTCCACAATGTTGACCCATCTGTCACTGTGTTATTATGAAGGCTTCTCTGTTGCAGTTGATCATCACATATTCTTGTTTCTCAAACTAAATAAAATATATCCATTGATCTGCCACACATCCTTGAACCTGTAATGAATATATCCTTGCCTTCAAAGTGTTTCAATGATATTCCTCTAATATCTACATGGGAAACCTGCTTCTCAATCGATCAATCTATCATTTTGTACTTCTGCTATATGATTGCTTTGAATTTGTCTATGAAAACACTTCAAACTACTCGAAGGAAGGTCTTCTGATCTTTTATAGCTACTGCATCGACTCCCCCTATTCAATATTCATATTTACTGGAAGTCTCCAAGTCGGATGGCTCAGAACAATGGAGGAATCTTCCCTAATGCAGAGTAATATTCATCTTCATTTGTAGACTCATCATCTCTTTGAACTCTGACTTCTTCCTTTTTCTTATGGATTTATTATGATCTTGCACTACAATTCCTAAGAGTACAATCTCTTGAGCCTGTTTTTTATTCACCTTCTCTTCTTTTCTTTCTCACACTACTACAAATCCTGTGATCTCTGGGCCCTGTTCTTTATTCACCTACCCTTTTAGTCTTTCTTTTCTTCTCCAAACCTTCGTGTGTTTGACATCGATATTTTCTTTCATGGCAGGCTCTAACATGCTTCTACAATTCCAAGCTACGAGACCATAATTGTGACATTTGTAACATTCAATTTTATGTGGGGCCACATAAGCATTTCTTGCTTGAACATTTCTTCCATAAGCTCTGCAATCTGCGGATTTATGTCCAAAGTTAGTACAATTAAAACAATGACGATAAAATAAATTTACATACCTGGGAGTGAATGATCTTCTTTGTGGTGTAGTTCTTTTGAATTCATGCCTTGGTTGATCATGATCTTTTCTTCTATTGATTCATTCATCATGATTGAAGATTCTTTGTTTCTTGAATGTGGATGGTCTTCTTGAAGGTGTATACTCATTTTTCTTTGATTCTTGTTGACCATGATTCATTTCTTTGAGTAATTCTACATAACTCTTACCTTTTTCTTCATTCTTCCTTTCTGGCAACCTCGAGTGCTTCTCTTCAATTTTCTTTTCTGATGATGTGTATTTTTCTCTCTCTTCAATGTTCTTGCTCATCTTGACAATTTTAACTCTTAATGTGACAACTTCTTCTTCAAGTTTCTCAACCTCTTCTTATTTCTTCATCATCTGAATCTTCACGACTTCTTTTGTTCTCTTTGTTTCTTCAAGTTGGATTTTCAAGGAGATGATTTCTTCTTCAAGACATTTTTCTTATTGATTGAATTATGCTTCAAGCTAGTTTAAATCCTCAGATATTTCCTTGAGATGATCTGTCAAAACATTCTCTCTCTTTTATGCTTCCTTTCTTTGTGTTGTTATCTCGGCTTCCAAACACTTCTTCTCTTCCATCTGAATTTTGTATATTTCTTCAATCATTTTGGCTTCTTATAGCTGAGGTTTTAGATTCATGATGACTTGTTGGGATTCTTCAAAACATTCTTGAGAAATATTCTTGACCAATTTTGCTTCAAGAGACTTGTTTTTCTTCCTTTCTTTCGCCAATTCGTCTAAAGCATTGATTAAATTTGCTTCAAGATATACTATGCCTTCTTCACAATCTTCTTCTTCTAAATTTGTTTGACATGATGAGAATCTTTCTTCTTGTTCGGAATTAACCTCTTCTTTGTTCTGATCAATGTGATTTGGCCTTGTGATGGGATGATATTTCTTTGAGTAGATATTTTGTAACTTTTCCCAAAGTTCTTTGGTTGATGAGCATTGACCCACTTTCTCTTTTACTAACAGGTAATCCTTCCAAGATGAAATCCATTGTTATTTTGTTGTTTCTTTTCAATTCCTTCTTGGCTACATTCTTCGGTTTCTTAGTAGCGCTATATCCTGTAACAATTGATTGTCAAACATCATACCCATGTGCCTCTAAAGATGTTTTCATCCTGATACTCCACATTTCAAATCTCTAACCATTCTGACCATCAAATTATGGTACCCCAAACATAGCGTACTCTGTGATCTTCCTTCCAGTGGTTAAATTGTTTCCTGAAGGAACCTACTCTGATACCAATTATTGGAATATTGAGAGGGGGGTTGAATCAGTATGAGAATTTTCACCACATTTAACCACAATATATATAATTCAACTTTATCAACAATATATCATCAATGTATCGTCTATGATTACATTCAATATATCATGAGCATATAAACATAATCAACATCACATCACATCAAATACACAGTACACTAGAATTTACATGGAAACCCAAATGGGAGAAAACCACATAATTATTTCTTATATATGGTTAATAATACATTCATTGGAAGCACCAACTTTCCAATTCTCCAACTACAACTGGAAGGAGGCTACGACCCCCTATTTACAGACTCCAACATGAAGGAAGCTACAACTCCCTGAATTCTCTAGCTCCAACCGGAAGGAGGCTACAACCCCCTGATTCTCAATCTCCAACCTGAAGGAAGCTCCAACTCCCTATGTTCTCCGGCACAAACCAGAAGAACGCTACAACCCCCTTTCATTTCCTTGTCCTGCCACCCTGAAATATAAGTGTAGACCAATTGTCACTACCACAATCACTACCACTGTCATTGTCACTACTACTATCATTGTCACTATCACATCAACCTGTCATTGTATCCAATGTGTCACATCAACCTGTCACTGTCATTGATACTCAACATCAGTGATACCATATCTTCTCACGTGAATACCATAACAAAACCCTATGTTGACTACATTTTTGGTCAAAATGTTTGCCAAGATCCCCCTTAAATTAAAATGCTTGCGCAAAATTTCACCCACTCTCGTTAAAGTTGGCGCAATGTTCCTGGTGAAATCATCATGGCACTTGACTTATTGCTAAGCATGGCCCTTTTCTCACTTCTCACATCACTCGTTGTCCTATTTCGCACATTGACACTATTATTTTTGGATTATCATAAATCACTCTATCTTACCTTTTCTTCATAACCTTTTTATGCAAAGAAAATGAACAAATGTTGAAGATTACCTATAACTATGCCATCATCCCATATCTTACTACTTATTTTTCAAATATTTTCTTATATCTTTTTTATTTATGACTTAAACTTTTCTCAGGCCACTTCAGGTTATGACTTTAACTTTATTTAACACCTTACCCAATCTTTATTTAACACCTTACCAAATCTTCAAAAGTAAATATATTATTATATATTTAATTCTCATTAAGGATATACCCAACCATTCTCATTTATATCTCATTAGTCACTTTTCACTTCAGGTTATGACTTTAACTTTATTTAACACCTTACCAAGTCTTTATTTAACACCTTACCAAGTCTTCAAAAGTAAATATATTATTATATATTTAATTCTCATTAAGGATATACCCAACCATTCTCATTTATATCTCATTAGTCACTTTTCATAAATTTATGCCATGTTTCCTTTTGAAGGTTACCATTTTGGCATTACCCCATGCCATATCAAAGTAAAATTAAAGTATCCCTATGATAATAGATTGGATTATGTAAAAGATACAAGAAGGTCGTGGGAAACATTTACAAGAAGGTCATGGTAAACACGTTTGGCTATACATGTTCCATTTACTTTGGGACCCGAGTGCCTACTTGGGGTTATACAATGTGATGACATGGCGTGATATAAAAGATAAAAAAAAAAGAGTTAGATTAAATAATAATTGCTCAGCTATATTTATAATAGCCTTAGAAATTGAATGAAGGGAAGTTTATAGAAAATGGAGAAGAGCCTTTTTCGTTCATTACAGAATATACTAAAAGCAGTGATCCAATAAATGATATATATGTTCTATATGTTCTCTCAAGGCGGCCTCGAAATGACTATGCTACTGTCTTCGGTGCTATTGGTCGTAAATTCTTTCAACAACAGGACTGGTGTGTTGAATATAGTTGGTAAAAAGCTAACAGATAGTTTTGACCTGTTTTGGTCACGAAAGAGAGTATCGATGTTCATGATTATAAGTTTATTATTCGTTTTGATTTTCCCATTTCAGTTCACAACTATATTCAGTCTTATGGATGGGATTGCCAACGTGAGTCATATTATGTTTCGCTTCTTGAATTAGAAACGAGAAATGGAAATGGAAATTCTATACTAAAAGGCCAAATCCATCCAAGCTACAAATGTCTTTTGTCTATCTTGCTCATGCACAAGCAGTATAGTTAGACAACAAAGAATTCTTGTCTTCACTAGCCCAAAGAGGTTATTCACATCCGTCTACATACTTAGCTATTACAACTCTTTCAAATGACCGATGAATAAATATAACTCGAGGTTTTTCAGAATGCAATGATTACAAACTACTGTCCATATGATACTCCTATTGTGATAGAATCAATTGATAATAAATTTGAACATGGTTGTCCTATTACTGATGGTACTGATGGTCGGTACAAAGGGAATGAAAAGTATGTCCTACAATGTATCTCCTACTAGTGTCGGGCCCCAAGGAGCATCTGCATCGATCTTTATATATAGCATCACAACTAACACTAGAGCCTTGCAGATTAAAAATTGAATTCGTTTGTAAACAGGAAGGAAACGTGCAAACTCTAAGATGCAGCAAAGATTTGTTGACACGCCTTGGGCACACTATGTACAGAACATGCAGTGTATCGGATGTTTTGGATGCTATGAAGGAAGGTTTACTCTGAGGATCTTAAAGTAGTTTGGATTATTTTTTATAGTTTTTCAAGGATACCATTCTTTGAGATCAAAGAATTCGCGCAACAGATTTTTTTTTTCAACAGAGGTTGAAGGAAGCTTAATACAAATTCAAAAGGAAAAACATCATAATAAAATGACGCGTGGGTAAGAAAATTTTAAACCAATAATATTTTATTTTATTAAACAAAGTTCAAAGGAAGTCGGTTCTCGTCAATTCAAAACGGTTCGACAAGTTCACCTCAGCCATGAAATGATCCTAACCGTTAACTACTCAAACCACCTATTTAACATTATATAGAGAAAGCAAACAACTGAAAACGAGAGAGGAGAAACTTTGAGAGAGGTATGCTTCGAGTGCAGTGAGGTTTTCTTCTTTAAATTATCATTTGTCCTCTATATTTTTAGCTGGGATTGACGGAATTGTTGGCAGCAGGGAGTCTTGTCAAGCAGCGAAGGGATGAAGGGAGGATGAGCTTTGCTGGTTCTCATAAGGTGAATGGTTTACTTGTCAGTTTGTTGTATTTAAGCCTGATTTTTCTCAGCACTAATCAGTTTCTGATATGCAGGTTCTCACCTTGTGTTATCACCACCGTTGCTCCATTTCATTTTGGCTCAGCTTTCTTC
>ML854928.1:13137-28599 GCA_009831015.1 Picea engelmannii | reverse complement strand
GTTCAATAGATCCAAGCTACAATTTAAGCAATTGAAATAAGATGCATTAAAACAATTTCACCTCATAGATTGGCACATGACAATGAGCATCCACACATAAGATCCACACCAAGTTGACCTCCAAAGTCTTTGATTTATTCCAACATGAAAGAGTGTTACAGAATAGCACAATAACTTTTTTCTCAAGCTCCAACTAGCAAATAAGGAGGAGGAAACTCTTTATTTATACAAGAGAGGGGCGCATGGCCTCCTCAAG
The DNA here is from genome assembly GCA_009831015.1 of Picea engelmannii. Lineage (NCBI taxonomy): Eukaryota > Viridiplantae > Streptophyta > Pinopsida > Pinales > Pinaceae > Picea > Picea engelmannii. The sequence continues at coordinate 28,343 of ML854928.1, read as the reverse complement.
GAGGGCGCACCAAGTGGTATGCAATGGGCTGCCAAGTGTAGGAACAAAGGCGCCACTTCTCCAAATCCATCAACCAAGTGTCAATCAAAAGTTAAACAAAGAGGAGGGCGCCACCTCTTTGAACCAAGGGCTGCCACCTCAAGAGGGCGCCACCTCTCCAAGAGGGGCACACCTCTCTAACTCAAGATGCTCATATCTAATGGGATATGCAATCAATCAAATCTCAATCAAGTGTATCTTTTCCCCTTTGACCTCTTGATTGACTTTGCCATTAAGTTTTGTCCAATTTTGTCCCCCTTTATTCTTTTTTTATTTTGACTTGGCTGATTTTATTGAATTAAAATGCCTTTTTTGGGTTTTTGAGGGTAAAATCAAAATTGAGTGATGAAAATCACTAATTTTACCCAAGTAAGTGGGTAATTAGGTAACATGGGTGCTCTAGGTCAAAAAATGAGCATCCCCATGGCCAATTTGATGCCCAAATACTACTTTTTTAAGTATATTTATTTTTTAATTAAAAATTGCCGAATTCTGGCAATTTTTTAATTAACTGAAAAATTTTAAAAAATCCTAGGAGGGAGTTAGTACATTTCCATAAGACTCTAGGAGGATGTTTGGCATGGTAATATACATCAGACACTAGGCTTAGATCCATGCTCAAGCCTCAACCATGAGCATATACTCCAGCTCTGGAGGATTGAGTGAAAAAACTCATAAATTATAAATCGCCTGAAAAACGACAAAATATAATTAGTAAGTGAAAAAACACTCCAGAGTATAACTCACGCTTAGGACTTAAGGTGGCTAAGACCTTTTACAAATTCATCATGCCAACACCTCTTATTACAATTTTTTATGGAAATGTAGAGTAACTAGGTGGTCTTTTAGACTGGCTGAATTTCCGAAGTCTGAATTTTGAACAATAATGTTCAAACTTTGGCGGCTCGCTGGAAATTCACCATAGTGCAACTTTGGTGGATAACAGTTACTATTTCCGGTTATATTTTATCTTTATTGGCTATTAAGCCGAACTTTCTGATCGGTGGTGACTTGTGAGGGGGAATAATATTACTTAGCCATAAGCCTTTGCCTTCTCAAAACCCCAGGTCACCGGGGACGTCTCCCCTGGGCCTTACCTCCCTAAACAAAAAGATCTATCCCATTGAGGTGACAGTGGTGGGATAGTCTCAGTTACGCCAGTTTGCCCTTCTTTCATCCATCTTTTGCTTTAACTACAAACTGTGCGATAACATGTACTAAATGGTTGATGCTTTAATGATCATCACTAATCAATTAGTTAAATGATCTTATATCTATGTTTTCATGTTTTTTGCAATTGATTCAACATTCTACATGTTATATATATATATATATATATTTTTTTTTTTATGTATTATATAAAAAACGCTCCCGAAACGCTCCCGGAGGTTTTTGAAAATCTACGCTCCTTGCTCCCAACAACCTTGGTCAGGGCGCACAATTTGAGGCAAATTTCAGGGTTATCCAAGGACTTTAGCCACCATGCCGAACATTCCAGTCTTCCAACAGTTGTCGTAGCATGCAGTAGTTCATCTTGCTCATCCACTAATCCAACATCATCCTTCATTCTAGGTATTTTGTTTTAGCGTTGTTGTGTGTATTCCAACTAATATCTATCTAGTCTTGATCTAGCTGAGAGATTCATTTATTTTCCCTGCATGCGGTATTGTACCTTCAGTCATATTTCATAATCTACTTGGTCACAGTTGTTGTGTGTTTTATATCTATTGCATGTTTGATTATATATTGTTAGTCACAAGAAACACATTTAGAACCATTGAAATACAAAGAAAAACCTTTAACCGCATCCAAAATCCCAAAGAGTATAAGTTTTGGCAGCTAATAGTTGGCAGTTGAGGCATATATTCCGATCTGCGGATTTAGGGATATCACAATCATCCACATGGCCTACAAGGCTTTAGGACTTACATCTGTCTCGGTCTTATAATGGTGTTGTCATGAAAACTATAGGGTACCTCCCAGGAGGTAACAACCCCCACTCCAATTCTTGAAGGGGCATACATTAATGCTTGTAATATGTTCCCCTTTGTCAATAAGTTACTTTTTGACATCATTAAATTTATCTTTCAATGTCAAAGGGTACTCTATCAAATATGACCTATCCCATCTTCAAAGATTTTGATAATGGTTAGAGAACCTGTTGCCGTCCTTATACATACTTGCAAACGTGAGCTAAGTCCTGCTCACTTAGTGTGTCCTCGGAGGCACAATGCCTAGGTTCAAAGTCCACGCTATCACTTTGAGTTGAACCTCTTCCGTCTAGGCTAACTCCTAAGGAAGCCAAGGGGGGTAGACCCTAGTTACTAGATGAGATTAACGTTTAAATGTTCTAGGAGTTGGTTTTAATTGGTTAAATGGTCAGGGGGAATCTAGCCTATGATGTTAAACAGCAAGTGCAAGATGCAATTATCTAAGTATGAAAGTCAGACCTTTTCCTAGGGAAACTAAGATTAGTGCCTAAGATTGGGCAAGGGGTCAACTAAGTTAAGGGGATGTTCTTTACAAGATAATTACAAGTTACAATATTATAACAAGATAGCCAAACTAGATACAACAAAATATATCAGATATACAAACTAAACTAGATTAGGTACAAGATATTAACAATTGCTTGAAATGTGCAGGAAAAGAAGATATTCAAAGATGAAAAGATGATCAACACATCAAGCCAAGCATGCTCACAACAGATAGAATTCCGTTGGACTGCTTATTAATGGCAAAAGACGCAAAACACTCAAGACCTAGTCAAGAGAATGCCTCTAGGTGGATGCGCACTTCTTGAAGGATCACACCACAGATACAGGGATACAAGATAGATGAAAAGATGTAACCACTTAGGGGATTATTCTACAACACATAAAAGATAACTTGCATGTAAATTGAAAGACAATGAGATCAATGAGCTTGGAAGTGTGTAATTATATTGCAGATGTTGTAGACTAAGGATTAAGTGAAGTGATTAACGTGATTAATTTTAGCCCTATCTAGGTGTCAACCCAAAACTCTCCTCCCCCAGTTACCAAGTGACTGCTGGATGCTCAAGAAGTGAGGCAACGAGGCCTACCCTAGCTTCACAGGTCAACCCTAAGATCAAAGTACTCTTGGAAAGGACGCCGTGAGACCATCCTCGACCTAGCACCTTCCGTTGCCTTCCTCCGACCCCGTTTTAAATGGCGAAGATGGTGACTTATTGTGTCCTATTAAGTAATTAATTTATTTTAGACGTATGAACTAAGTATTGCAATGTGTGTTTGAGTGCTTGTAGCTTGCTCAAATAAAATTACCAAAGTACTGAAACCGAAAGATATGAAGGCTGAAGCCCTTAAACAATGAAGTTGCAAAACGAGTTCTTAAGTGTTGAGTTATTGCATGTGAGTATTAAGAACTGAAAGTGCTAATTGTGAACGCTGAAGCCTTTAAGGACAAGATTGCAAGTTAAAAACTTTAAGTGAAATTACTGCATTGTGAAACATAAAGTAATGGACATAACTTGCATAAGGTAAAAGATGATTACTTAAAAGATTATGTAACCAGTAAGTGCATGCATGTGTAATATAAAGATTAACGAAATAGAAACTTGCATGCAACAAAAAATGAAGATCTAATCTAAGCCACCACGGGCTCTAAGCTAGCATATGTTATGAGATCTACTCTGGATTATTTTAAGTTAAGCATGCATGTAGAAATCACAACTAATCTAGCTAAACTAAGCAAGAAAAAAGAAACGAAAAAAAATTTAATATAAAACTTGCGAAAATAAGACGGAAAGGAAAAGAATGCAAGCCACTTGGGTACAACTCCTTTGGGCTTGCTTTACAATGATTTAGAATAGAGAAGAAGATAAACTGTTACCACTATGAGAGGAGTTGTTTGAGGGTGTATTGTGCTGAAAATTGGGCAACATGCCCTCTTGTCTTGGCGAGAATCTGCAAAAAATCAGCAAACTATTGCTTGCTGATTTATGCTGCAATACACTAAAAAATGTTATGAAATTTATGTTTTTAGGCATAAATTTCGAACACACAAAAACCAGAAAATTGCAATGATTTAGTTGACCTATCTGTGCAAGTTAACTACTAAAATCTGAAATGAAAGAATGAGGAAGAAGGATAGGAAATGCTAAAGAAGTTTGAGTGAAGATGAGGGTAAATTCGTCCTTAACTTATCTCAACAACTCCTTAGAGATGATCTGCAAAACTTAAACCAAAAGTGAGATGGAACAACAGATAATAGCTTGCATGCATAGATAACACGACATAGTTTATATTATAAGCAAGCACAAAATATATAGATGGGCAACTACACTATTGCCTCACCTAGCCTAGTAAACTAATTTACTTAAGCAACTATTGATCAAAACACATAAAGATTCAGAATGATATCACCTCACAATAAGTGGCAAATCTAGACTAATCTTGAACGCCGCAGCTTCCTCCAAAACTACTTCTTTTATTATCCAATGGGAAGAGGTTGTAGCAACAATGCTGCTACAAGCTCTTCAAGAGAAAAACCAATGAAGCAATGTGAAAGAGAGAGATAGTGGGATGGAGAGAATTTGGTAGCATAATAATACTGTCAGAGAAGGTCATGAATGATGGAGTGAAAGGTCTCTTAAATAGCCTTGGGAGACTAAGAGACCCCTCTTGGATCTTCAACACTTGTCAAAGATCCAAAGGTGAAGACAACTCAAAGATGAAAACGAGCCAATGAGAGAGTAAGCTTTTAGGGTGAAGGGAAATGGAAAGAAGGTGAAGTAGATCAGGATAAAGCAATGGAGGAGGGGCGAAATAGGCAAGAGAAGGGAAGCGTACGAGCTAAGAGGAGGCTCACGTACCAATTAAAAGAGAGTTGCATTCTTTCATGGAGGATGTTTCCATCTTCCATGAGCTTTATCCAATTTACAAAAGGGAAATGTGTGAGCCAAAAGGGGAAAGCGTGAGGACGTGTGCTTGGAGTGTGGAGTCCACACTCCTTAAAGGCATGCAAGTGGTGGAGGAAAGGCTCCTAAGTGGAAGAAGGGACCCACGCTCCAAATTAAAAGAGTTTCCAAACTTTGACGTGGGAAGGGGGAACGTAAGCTCCTAAAAGGGAATGCGTGAGGATGTGGGAGGAGTGCGTGAGGTAAGGAAAGGGTGAGAGTCCACATGTTTTGGATGATGTGGAGGGGAGGGGCGTAGGAAAGAAGGGTCCCACATTCCACTTAAATGTGAGTTTCTAAGTATCACGTGGGAGGGTGTACGTAAGCTTCAAAGGGGGAAATATTAAAAGGTAAGTTTAATAAATTAAAAGTGGGTTTAAGGGGTAGGTAAAGGTTAGGAAAAGGGTTAGGTGGGTTCTCTCATCATCAAAATCACACTTACTTCACTTGATTTGACTAACTATTACAAAATTGACATTTGCCCATGTCCAAGGTTTGGCAATTAAAATCGTCATTTTCCGAAAAAACTTAAGTGGACAAAAAATCTAGCAAAACTTGTTCGTCTGAGTTGAAACTTGGTCCACGGGTGTAGGGGGTCTCATTATCTTTCTTTTGAGTACAAATATCCTTATCAAAAATTCGACCTAAGTTTTACATCAATTACCCAGAATTAATTAATTAATTCCCAACTTAAAAAAAAACCTAGCTAGACTTGACGAAATTCCGCGAAATTTTGTGTGCTGTCTTACATGGTCATTTCCAACATTCCTAAACACTAGCTATCTAGGAATGACTTCATTAGAACGCCTTTCACCACTTTGGGGGAGTTATTGCTAGCGGGAGTGAAAAACTCAAGGGAGATTAACCCGGCTGGTTAGGCCACATTAACCTCCTGAGGATAAAAAACACTCAGTGAAAGGAACTCTCCTAATGAAGAAACCCTAATGCAACTGACCTAACATGATCCATGTAGACCTATTACATTATAAACCCGCGCACGGATGCGGAAATCCTGCTTACAAAACTGTATGCTGGAGCAAAAAAATGCCCTGTAGAACCAAAAAGTCTTCGACATGTTTGCATTTGTTGATGCATATCTTCATGGTACATGGAGTTGACCCCCTAGTTGAAGAGGCGGTCAACAGAACCAACAAATTCCATGAACTTAAAAGCCAACATAACAATTTGGGACAAAATACTATAACCTCCATGTTTTCTATCAACCATTTGGCAACATCTTGTACCAAGCTTGTAATCAATATTGTCCCCATGCTTTCATGTTATTAAATGTGTACTAGGACATCAGGCTAAATTGCCTAATTATTTAGTACAACTTTTAAACTTTTACCAAAGTTTATTTATCACTAAAATGAGCAACAAAATACAATATACTCTTTTATGATGCTTTGAGATGTTATTATCAACAATATTTGTGACTCCCATCTAAGAAATTTTATCTATAACATTGGAAATTAGCCATAAATTAGAAACTCTTCCTAAGCATGTGTTTGCATCTTTTGGCATGTGCACATGTTTATTCAATATGAAGAAAATCTTCATAATGTAATACAAATAGGATTTACATCATTAATATTTGAAGCTTACATGGAGGATACTAGATGATTTGTTTTCCGTTGTTGCAGGCGCTACCTACTTTTGCTGTTTTGTTTCCATACAGACTCATGCTAACCTTGTTTGAGGTTCCTGGTCTCCAGTGAGTATTCTTGCAATTCTGATGTGTTGTATGGTGACATGGGATAGGGTAAAAAACTAATCTTCTCTGTTTTTCTTGTTTGTTTTAGTAAAATGTATTAGTGATTTTTGGAATTGTTTGGAAATGATGGTTTCAGCTTTGAGCCGAGTCTTTTGTTGCATGGACAACAATATTTCGAGATTTACAAGCCACTTCCAACAAACTGCTGTGTAAGGCATATTCATTGATATAACTTAAAGGATTTCCCTATGCTAATTGTTTCAACAATGGTGATTCACAAATTTCAGTGAAGAATATAGAGTTTGGAGGGTGACTATATGTAGAAACTATCTAGATTTTTTTTTTTTTCTGTTTCTATTTAAGAGTGTTTGTAAAGTATTAGAGATTTTGTCAATATTATGAGTGTGTTTTTTTCTCCTGAAAATGCATTTTGTACTACATTGCAGAGAAAAGTACAAAAGAATATACATCAAACCGTACACATGAATGGGCTAGGCTGTAATTAGATAGACTGCCCCTCCCTTCATAGTCTAGGTAGTGCCAGCATATCTAACTTAGCCCCAATCTCAAGAGAATCTATACCCGTTCAATAAATTTCAATTCTGGCTGACATCTAAGATGGCAACTCTGTACTGAACATTGCAGTTTCCCCCAAATGAAGAGGTGAGGAATATTCATTGAATGCGCATTGAGATTGCCTTTTCAGGAAAAAAATTCCTATTAACCCTATGGTGCTCCAGATTTCCTACCATATTTTTTGATCATCCATCGGTCTTACATGATGACTCCCAAGAAAAAGCGTTGGAAAATACAATAGTGTATATTCAGAAGCAACCCACTTCCGAAAACACTAGGTACACTCTGTGCTCCTAGGAAACACGTTTAATAGTTTTTGCCATCTCACAGAAAATGGTTACCAATGCTTTCAAGTTGGAAAAACAATTCTCTTACTATTGCTCAATATGGGATCCTATCTGGAGATCGACTTGTGAATTCAGGGGGATACTCATTGAGATCTGTTCTCTTTCCATTGGAACTCCTTGCGATCTTATTGATACCCATTTGAGGGATAGTGGTGAAAGGAAACAAATTTTAGATTAGTTTTTTATTTTTGTTTCACACTTACAATCTTGCATGCACAAAGTGGACTTGCAACATCAAGCCACTTCACGAAATTAAACCAATAATTCAAGCAATAACCCATAATAATAAAATTTGTCAAGAGCACTTGCAACACATTCCTACATCAACATTTTTACATTATTGGCACTAGTCTTTTATATTGCTTATCATCATTTTCTTTCAAGCACTTGTATCTGCTTTCAAAGCTATATCATTCATATCCAAGTACTTTGTTTGCTTAAACATCTCTAGCATAAGCATTTCCTTTATGTGTCATATATGTTGTTAGAATAATTGTATTTACTTTTGGATTTCATTTCAAACTCCTAGAACAATAAGTGTGCTTAGTTTTAGTTCAAGCCTTAGATTCTTTTTTAGGGACTACCCCCCCTTGGCTTCGTTAGGATTTAGCCTAGACAGAGGAGTCGAGTGTCGGGTGACAACTACCTGACTCGATACTTGCCCCCAAGGCCACACCCAGTGGATTGAAGATTTCTTCCACGTGACCCGAGGTGTGGATTAGGCGGCAACAAGACCTGTTGCCGTCCTAATACACACCTACGAATGTGGAGAAGTTTCCAACCCACTTGGTGTGTCCTTGGAGGCACAAATCTGAGTCTATACCCACTGTCACCTCAATCTAGACTCCTTCTGTCTAGGCTCACTCCTAGGAAAGCCAAGGGGGGTAGACCCTATTAAACTATGTGAAAGTTTTATTAAAGTTTTAGAACTTAAATGAGTTAAGGATTATGGAGAACCAACCCAATGACAAACAACAATGCAATATGTAGTTCTTTCAATGACAGACAAACCTTTATTTTATAAAACAACAATGACTAGTGCCTAAAGATTATCAAATTCCACTTATTCCAATATACGCAATAAAAATATAATTTTACAAGAATGAAACAAACTTATGAAATATCTACACAATGAATTGAATAATAACTTTAAACTTAAAACACTTATTTTTCAAAGGAATAAAGAACTCTTGCAAAAAATAATAAAGATTGCTTTGATAAATGTAAATATTCACAAGTAAAGAAAGTGCTGAAAGAAATGAAATGTGAAAGGGCTTGAAATAAATTACATAAAAGGAAATTGCAAGATTTGAAATGTAAATGTTGTGAAATGTGAGTAGGTTGATTTTAATTAATTTTAGGTTTCTCTTGAACTTAGGGGGATTAGATGTGAAATGTGAGAATCCTAAGCTATGTGACTACCTCAAGTCCTTATCCCTTAACCAAGAGGAAATGTTGTGTGCTCAACAAGAGAACAACAAGGTTCTCTCCTAGCTCCACAGGTCAGATCCAAGGTGCTGGGCGCTCAACAAGGAGGACACTTAGTGCCGTGAAACCGTCCTCGGCTTCAACCCCTTCTAGCCTCCACAAGTCACCCTTTTTTAGTGGCCAAACAATAATGGAAGTGAGTGCCTGGTTGGACTAGCCACACAATCCTTTTCCCTTTCTTGTCACCCAAGATCCACAAGTGGCAGGGGGAGGGAATACGGGGCAAATGGCGGGGCAAAATTTTAGTTGCTTGCACAAATGAAATCTTTAGCACTAGCCAACATGATTTTGGAAGGGTTATATTCTACCTCTAGGATCTCTGAGAGCTTATGCTTTAGTTCCAGCATGCTTTCCCCATTTGGTTCCCGGATGTCATTATCATTCAAAATGTTGACCTGATGGATGGAATTGCTGAACCTAAGGTTCTCCTCAATCTGGAAAGCAACCTCTTGTGCTTCTTCTAGGCTTGCAGGTAATCGATCCTTGAGGGTGAACTGCAAAGTTCCTTCTAAGCAGTTTAGGTAGTGTTGGAGAATAGTGCTTTTTGGGTGAAAGTTGGGTTGAAGTTTGCTAATGAGAGTGTTGAACCTATCATTGAATTCTCTAATGTTTTCGTCGGTTCTCTTGCAAACTTCGAGGTATTGAGAGTAAAAGGAGGCCATACTCTCTTCTTTACACCATCTGTTCATGAAAGCCTGTTTCGGATCTTCAGGAGTTTTGAGGCTTCCACTTGGGAGTTTGTTAATCTAGGTTCTGACACTTCCAGTGAGCGAGTTCAAAAAAACTATTATAAATGTGTCAGGGTGTTCTTCTCCTGATTGGTGAAATTCATACCCTTCACAAAACTTAGTCCAATGTGAGTTGCCATAGGATCCTACTTCTCCCGAGAATCTAGGTATCTAGGAATTGACACTTTTTGGGAGATCATGTAATCCACCTTGGGTGTTAGCTAAGTCCAAAGGGCCAAAAAGTTCTGTGGGAGACCATTTAGGTGGGGCCATAGGGGCAATAGGAACTACAGGAGAAGAAAGTGTGTACTGATGTCCGCTACGGGTCAACATTTGTGGAGTCGCCAGACAATCTTCTTGAGATTATCAAAGGGATGAGGGGATCACCCTCAGTGGAGTCACCAGGTAAGATTTTCAAAGTAAAGGCTTTTGGGGAAAGGCTTACTGAAAAGTGTTGTCTTTGAGGAGAATTGACTCAGTGTTCCCCGACAATGACGCCAAGATGTTATCACGCAATTTGTACTTGCCCAAAAGCCAAAGGCAAGTGAACAATAAATTAGTGTAACAGGAGGTTGTCCTATCACTGTCACCTAAATAAGACACCTCTTTCTCTTTAGCGGTAAAAATCCCAGGGGAGATGTCCCCGATGACCTGGGGGTTTGAGAAGGCAAAGGTAATTATGTCAAGAAAGTTCTTCCCATCTCACAAATTAATCTGATCAAAAAGTCCCAAAGGTTTTAATAAGATGAATCAAAGATTTTCTTAAGTGTACCTGCCTAGAACAAGACAACAAGACAACACTATTTACAAGTACCAATTGATATTAGTGTTTCATAAAACCTTAGACTTGTTGATATTATGGTAGCTATTACAAGATAAGCCGAAATCAGGATCAATCCTGAAGAGAATTAGAAGAAGAAAAGACAGAAAGAACTTGGAGAAAGACTTATAACACTTTGCAGAAAGGAATAAGGATGCAGACGAAAGCGTGGACTCTCCTAGATGGAGGGAGCCGATTATATATCACCTAAAGGAAGAGCATGCATACATGAAGCAAGGATTAGGAGGGAGCTAATCCTATGATCCATTGAAGATGATGAAGTATATATCCATGGTAGCAGACATGAAAAGCAGTACGTGTTCAGTTCGACCTTAGAAGAAGTCTTCTTCAAAGAGAAGCCTTAAAGTATCTCTAGTTGTCCATCCACATCCATGATTTTATAATAAAAGGAAGAAGTGAAATCTTTAGGGCATGGAATCTATAAGTAACTCCATGGACCCAAGAGCTAAAGAAAAACATTCGGAAGAACGTGAAGATTGCAAGAAAGAAAGAGAAACTAGAACAACCAGTCACTGTATTAAGAATCACAAGATTACCAACCTGATATGAACTCAATAAAAGCAATCAAGCAGAGGAACTGAAAGTTGTGATATGCAAGCATTGCAAGATCCAAAACTAGAGGTTCTCCCAGACAGAGGGAGAAGACTATGATGATTACTTGTTTCAGCAAACCAAACATACCTCTACATGAGTCATTATATCATCTGCAACATCCATGGGTTGAAGTTCTACATCAGATGAATGCTAAGACTGTTCTCCAGAGCAATTGAACAAAGAGCGTATGAAGAGCAACCTCAAGACTTTGAGGCATACTAGAAAGAGACCCTTTTATGTAGATGGAAGAAGATAACTTGGTGGAGAACCTCCAGTGCACAGTAGAAGCGTGGTGAAGATTTTCTATAACAGAGATATTGTATCAAGATGATTACTTAGAAGATCAGATCAGATCTCATGATGATAGAAGAAGTGCCACATGGATATGTTCCATTTTTCCAACAATGATATACTTTATTGATTAGAGCTACAAGAAGCCTTCAAAGAAAACCAATGCTCTAGACCGAAGTACATTTGAAATCAAGCATTACATTATCCGTGATGAAGTCCAGAAAGGAGAAAGTGGTTCTCCAATACATATCTCCACAGCTGAGCAGATAAACAGACATTTTGGTAAAGCTTCTGTCCAAGATGAAAGAGTTTGCATACTCAAGCTGGAGCCCGTGGAGACAACTTCCTTATTGAAAAAGAAAGAGATGACTCCCAGGTTGGGAGGGAGCACTGATGTATTATTGATTGATGGACAGTCATTTTTCAGTTCGAAAAATGGTCCAGAATGAGCAGATTCTTTCCAGTTCAGAAAGTGGATTGAGATTTCTGACGGACAGACATTTTCCAGTTCGGAAAATGGTCCAGATTGCTGATGTACCATAGACAACGACTTCCCATTGTGGTTAACATGGGAAGTGGTCTAGGGCAGTCTCTCTTCTTGAGGGTTACTCAAGAAGACTGGCCCGTCTCGCCGGACAACGATTTCCCATTGTGTTTTGTTATCTGATCCGGATTATTTTCGGCACGAAATGAGAGCGGAGATGTAATAAAGAAATGCACAGAGATATTGCAGATATTCAATAATATAACAGAAATGTATCAGAGATGCAACCATAAACACAGATATACAGTAATACACGATTTCTATTAATCAAAGAAATGTACAGAGACTGTAAAGATACAGAGTGAAAGACTCGCTAGAATGGTGGCAGCTTATCTCTGAGAAGAGATGTGACGGCTACTCGCATTCGCAAGAAGATGGTTACAATGAGGCTCTGGAGGCCTTTTTTACAATAATCGGGAATGCCAAAAGTCTTAGACATCCAAAAACCTAACCCTAGGAGATGAAGCGCCAAAAGTCATGTGGGCCCCGTTTGGGTAGGTTGGTGCATCAACTTCCCGGGGTCGTAACTTTTGCATACGATCTCCGTTTTAGGNGTGTGATAGCTCGTTGGAAAGGTATTGTCGAGGAGATTCATTTTGGGGGCTCAATCATGCCTTCGGCTATCATTGAGAACCTCGATATCGAAAAAACTTCATTTAGGCCCTCAAAATGGCCCCAGAAGTTGAAACCTGCTAAAAATAGTAAATTGCCAAAATGGCCAGAAAACTGTTTTGAGCCATTTGGAAAAGGTGGGTGGCCCCCAATATCCACCTGGATCATTATCGCTCAGTTTGTAGGATAGGTCTAGTAGCTTGAAGGCAAAGGTCAAACTGGCGTAACAGGAGCTTCCCCACCCACTGTCACCTCGATGGGGAGCTCTTTCTATTCAGGGTGGCTAATCCCAAGGGAGACGTCCCTAGTAATCTGGGGTTCTGAAAGGTCTTTAGGTTTAAAGGGTCAAGCTGAGGGCTTCCTTTCATAGATTACTGCCAAAAGAGATAGTCAAAGAGAAGGTATTCCACTGAAAAGGGCACCTGTTTGCGAGACAAGGCAAATAAAACTAAAACGTGCAAGCAGTGGTTAGTACTTCAGTTGCTAATGACTATCTTTCAATATATATGAGCAATAATAACATGTAATTATTGACGATGTCAATGATTGCAAAACAAAGACAATGGCTTATAATATTACTTCTTCAACAAATACAAAATGATACTTGCATTCAATGTATAAAATCAATCCTTATGTAATTACAACGCATTAAATGTGCTCATACATATATATTGTTGTTGCTGCGTCAATATGCTACAAAGGGTGACGTCAACCCTAATCTAGGTTAGTTTAGCTAGACAATGAAGTGAACGTTTTGCTAATTAGGCCAATGAAATTTATCTACACTTCAATATCTACCAATGGATGACCTTGCCGCAACTTTAATACCAAGCAAAAGTTTATAAGAGGCAAGACGTCATCTTAGGGTTAGGGTTAGTATGACGCTAGGGTTAGTTAGGGTTTCAATTTAAGAGAGTTTGAAAGATTGTTTTAACATCATAGACTCAACGTTGCAATTTTAGACTAGTGCCTTGGGTAAATGGAGTCAAAGAGAGAGGCTAAAGGCTTGGAAAGATTTAAACCTAAGGACGGGAGAGTTAGGCTTAATGGTGCTGCAATGGCAGGGCCACCAAGTCAAAACCCTAAGGGGAGGAGGCTCATTCCGGTGTAGTTTAAGCTAGGCCTCATGCTCCTCCCTCTTTCCTTAAGACTCTTTGGCAAAAACGACTAGCTTTAAAATATAAATCTAGGGCTGAAAAGTGTTGTAGAGCCAAGGCTCTTCAAACCCTAAAAGGTCAAAACCCTAGGTGTAAACTAAATTAGGCCTAGGACGTCTTCCTTCTTCAACTTATATTCCAAATCTAACTCAGAAAAAGAATAACTAGTGTAGCAATGGCTAGGCTATGTTCTTCTAAATCAAATGGCTAAACAAGTTTTTATCATGGGGACATAAAGCAAGGACCTACTTGTGTGCTTGCTCACTAGGGTTTCAATGATTAAGCATAAAAATAACAATGTAACTATACATGTAAGAATTTTAAACTACAACCATTCAATCAAGAAGTTTTGTATGAGAAAAACACTTACAAATCAATGATGAGCTTATCAAACCCTAGTTGTAACACCTTCCAATGATAAAAACACCATATGCATGCCAAAGATAATCCTCCCAAGTGTAGCGCCTCAACTCCAAGAGCCAATAACAAGACAAAAGACTAAAAAGAGGTTTCTCACAAGAGAGTGAGTTATGTTATCCAAAATGAGGCTCAACGTCCTCAATTTATATCATCCAAATGACCTTGAATTACAAAATAGGTCATTAAAAACAACCGACAAGGCTGACTTAACATTATTCCATTATTTGTCACATTAAATGCTAAAATGTCAAATTATGAGCTAAAAAAGGAGACGTCAGGCCCCTCTGAGGGAGACGTTGGCCCCTTTTGGGCAAGATCAGCATCCAATAGGCAAAACATTAGCCCTCCTAGGGCTCCTGCAAGCTGCCACACGTGCCAAGTGGTCCAAGCACACTGCCACATCCTCCAGAAAAGGTCCAGCCTGCCCTGGGTGGCGTCCTGTCCATCAAAGACACAATCTCATCTGCAGGGGGTGATCCCCCTTAGGTCAATCTCTGCCAAAGTGTCCTGGTGAGGGCGTCCTTCTGTCTTCTTCATGCAAGGGCTCATCATGACGTTGTCCTGCCTCTGCCATCCCAACAACCATCTGATGGGCCCTTCAGCCCCATGGATGTCCGAGCTAATCATCTCCCCATGTGTACTGGTCCTCTGGTACCTGTCCGCCGGGTATGGTCCTGCACATCAAAGACTACTCCCTCCATGGGACTCATTAGTCCTAGAGATCATAGCAATGTAAATCATATTTCGTCATTAAAGTTATCAAATATATGCAAGAAATCCCTAACATATCATCTAAGAGCTCAAAGATATTACACAGATCTACTATACAAAGCTAAGGAAACCGACAGAACAACCTATTGGGCTAATACCCACAAGAGATAGAAAGTTTCCTCAGAAGATCATTCAAGCCATGTTT
>WSFP011387330.1:0-28600 GCA_009831015.1 Picea engelmannii | reverse complement strand
TTCTAAACATGAAATTGTATATTTATGGTATTTTCGACAACAAAACACAATCAATGAATGTAAATCCCTTCACAATGCATGAACAATCATGTCATCCCGCCAACAATCATGATTTTCATGGTGAAATGACAACATACATTTTTTTCAGCCATGGAGGTCCCCAACTCACGATTTTCGTATGCAAGAAAATCTATCCAGTGATGATTTTTTTGAAGATGAAATTCTTGGTAGGCATCAACATGATCATTCTTGCAGAGATGTTCAACCTCACAAGCAAGGGCAGCAAGCCATGAGTCATGGATCTACATATTTTTTCATATATAATGGGTTTTCTCATGTTTCATATATATGATTGATAACAACAAGGAGGGGTAGCAATCTTCTTGTAGGTTTTTATTGGAGCCACCCTTGAAGCTCATCTTGATTGATGGTTTGATTAGTAACAATGATGGTTTGTCCTATGGTTATGTTAATAAAGATGATTACATCAACCATGTCTACCTCTAGATTGAAGGAGCTTGCAATAGTACAGGTAAATCTTGGTATGCCTTCATTCCTCTCTTATAGGATCATGATCATATGATCATGATTGGATAATTATATTGTTTTTCATCTATCTTGATCCTTTTAGAGTGGAAAAAATTGGAGGAATAAGTATGCAAGGCCATTTTAGTGGCATGTCCCAGTTTGGAAAATTAGGGTTTGGAACCTTCCAGAGCCATTTTGAGGCATTCAATGGTTTTTTTTTTTTTTATGGCTACGGTGTTTGAAACTTTCTCCCACCCCCTTTACATTGTTCTACACTTTGATACCTTTCCAACGGTGCAGACCATGCATCAATAGAAGTTCGTATGAAAAATCCATGCCTCCTACAAGTTGACCACCATGGTACAAGAGGATGCCACATCAACCCCCGTTACTCATTCATACAAGGCTAGCCACGTATGTAATTTTAACAAGATTCTATAAGTTCTAAAACCCTATCACAATTGAGGGTTGAGTAAGTAAAAAAACCTACCCCTAGATAGCTATCGGGCTATGTTAAATACTAGGCCACTGGGAGGAGAAGGGGTTCCACTCTTTTGAATTGTATCATGTTCCATAGCTGAGAAAAAAATATGAGAGTGGTATTCTATGAGAATAATAGGGGATGAGATATTTTGTAGCAGCCATATCGACCACAAGTCAAAGGCAACTCCACTGAGAGTGCCTCTTTCTTTGTACATGCATCATTTCTATACCAGAGAAAAGAGAGCATATCAACCTCACCTTCTAGCTAGGATTTCTCTCGTAAGGGTTTCCCAAAGAAAACATTTTTGTTGTGTTGTGGACGGTGTGTGATTGTACTTTATTTTTCTCTATTTTCCACATTTTATATATTTCATGCATAAGCAGAAAATCAATAACTAAATATTATGGAATCTAAAGGAATTTAACCTTCATAGTGTAGATTTCAGTTTTATTTATTAGATCTATTGTGACGAACTGTTCCAGTGGAATATCCACGGTAGTTTACAGATAATCATACTTTATATTTTGACCAAATAAAGGTAAAAGAGATGCTGACATATGCTTACTTGATCCTTGATGTCTCATTATTTTGGTTTGTAACCAAGCACAATGGTAAAATTTACGGTATTGATGAACTCATGGAATGGTTGCACTAGATTTACGATTTTACTTAGCATGTTATGTTTATTATGTTATAGTAGGTTAGAATAAATAAGCTCTTTAGCATGATCATTATACTTCTTGTGCATTTCATTCATTTTGTTAATTTCTACATTTTCATTTTATTTTATAATAAAGTAAGATGGTGCTCACATGTGCTTGGATATATTTAATTTACACATGGATTTATTTCTCCTTTAGGGAAGGAGAAAATGCACTTGTATATTCACTCTCCATTGTATTTAATATTCAATGGTTCAGAATGTTTTAGGTCCACAGGTTTTGCATATTATGGAGTTCTCAAACACTCTCGAGATGAGCACATGTCCCCAAGTTGGAGCCAGTTGTTACACCTCAGATTCACTTTAGTGTACCCTATTTTTTTTACTAGGTGTGGACCATCATATGAGTAGATTATGTGCCTTATTGTATCATGATGATCCAAAAGTGTGGTTGTATTTGCACTCATTTATTATATTGAACCATGCTTATATGTTCTATGTATTGGTGGGGGGCTTGTGTAGTATCTCCAGACCCCACGTGGTCAGTTTTGGCTCGTCCTTTTAGTCCCCATATCAAGATAGGATTTTATTTTATGGCTATATTCGACCACCCATTAATGTGGGTAACTCTTCATCATGTTGGTCATTTATGATATGGGTTGGTATGCAACCATCTTGGGTGGATCTACTAGGATACATGATCTAGGGGAGTTACTAGTCTCTCTTACCCCTTTGTGTATGATGTAAAAGTGTTTCTCTTTGTAAATATTGTCACACCTATGTATAACACACTTATTTTATGCCTAAGCATGGATCCTTGTATTATGTATTCATCACACTTTTCCATCTACTATCATGGATGAATCTGCAGATGCTCACTCAATTTCACATTTCCCAAGGCAGTATCACAATTCTCGATGTAGTACACATATCTCAAGGCATTTTTCATATCCTCCGAGGAACATTTGGGTTATTATTGCATACATTGACATCCTCTACACATGCCACATTGGATATTCTATAACACCCACCTTTTTTATCACTTATGGAGATGTTCATTACGTGACTTGAGGGTCGACCCACACATGTGGGATTAATGATAGCCATGAGGGATTTTTTGGTGATTATTTGACTTGGAGAGGAATCTTCCTTGCCTTGTAGAGCATATTTGGTTGATTTGAGGGCTTGGTCATACCTTGGAGGTACTTTTTGAGCATTCCTTGAGAAAATTTTTAAGGGGGCATCCACTTTTGAGGTCCTTCTCCACCTTTTCATGAGGTCATTCCACTTGGAGGAATTAGACATTGGCACCTTTCTTGATTGGGAGGATACTTAACCATGTTTTGAGGCCTCTACATCACTTTTTCCTTGGAACATTGGGCTAGAGAAGCAAATCACCCCCTTTTTTTGTGGGGCGTCCTCCTCTCATGAGGGTTTTATGTACATGTGACATCATTGAATTGTGTTTTGACTTAGTCTCCTTCTTTGTGTGGATGAAAAAACTTCTTTATCATTCTATTAGGATAATTTTAGGGAGAAATAATTAATAAATTATGAGAAGGATGTAGAAGCCTCCTCTATAAATAAATGTTCTCCTCTCATTCCAAATTGTTGTGAATTCTTGGGTATCGTTTGTGACTACAATTAATAGAAGGTCTATCTTTCGAGGTTTTGGTGTCAATTCTTGGAGCTTTATATTTCTTCATTGTCTTCTTGGTGCATTAAATATTTTTTATGATGATTCAAGAATTCTATTGGCTTTCAAGATCAATCCATTTGAAGGGTTACTATACCACTTGGAGAGGAGATTTTTTAGGGTTTGTTCCTTCCTTATTCTCTTTTTATCTTGGGCAAGTGCTTAACCCATTTCTTTGTTTTTCCTTTTGGTTCCTTGGAAAGGGTTTAAGTATTTTTGTCAAGTTATAGTTGATCTTGTTGGTGAAGGTTTTTTCCTTTGAGGAATCCCTTCATGTAGGGATTTGGTCCTCTTAGCTTATCTTGACTAGGTTGGAGATTATTCTACCCTTATGGTTCTAATATTTTACCCTAATCCTTAAGATAGAAGTGACCAACTTTTAGAGGGGCATACTTATTGATCCCATAATCCCTAATTGGATAAAAAATGCACCAGTCCTATATCCAACAACCAACAAAAAAAACCTAAAAATCAATTATTTTATTTTATTTTTTGTTGTTTATAAGGAAATATAATAGTGAAAAATCAAAGAAAATTATTTATCTAGATTTATTTGATTGTCTAGTGTAAAGTAAACATAATATTACATTTCCTAGATAAATTTATCCTAAGGTTTATGCTTAAATGTTGATGTCTAACCCTAAGGAGACAAATAGAACCTATTGGATTGAGTTTTAAGGTGCTATCTAACATTTTGTGGGTTGATTTAAGGTGATTCTCAAATATTGAAATTAAATTTCAGTATTAAAAATAGGATTTGGTGAAACCCTGAGGCTAGGGTTTGGTGCTTCAAGGTGTCATATTACTCATACCTATCCTCTACTTCATTTATAGATTGGTTTCATGTTTATCTTACATACCTAGAGGTGAATTTGATCTCTAATGTTATTATAATTGTTTATCTTTTACTTAGAGGTTTTATTTGGTGAATTCAAAGTCACAACTTGTGAAACCATAGGGGGATTCACCATCCATTTTACAAGTTCTTGATTAGTTAATTTTTATATATCTTTAGAAATTGTCTCTAACACTTGTTAGGATGTTTTTTCATAAAATATATATTTACCAAGTGGAAACATCCACCACATCTTGTTCTTTTGTGCTTAATCTCTCACTTGGATGGTAGTTTCATGACCTAAATCTGAAATTTTTGCGTTTTTATTCATAAATCAGATTTAGAAGTGAAAGGAGATCCATAAGATTTTCCTCTCTTAGAATACAATCAAGTGTTAAACACAAGTACACATTGCACCTTTGATTAATGCTAAATGTCTTCACTCTTTGTGCCCTAAAGTAGCTTGAAGTGAATCTAACCTCTTGTTGTTGAGTGATAGACTTAATACAAAGATGAAGTTGTCAATGTTATTTATCTTACACATTATATTTTTCACGCACATCCAATAGCTCCTAACCTTTCTTTGAAGTGAATATAATTGTGGTTGATGCAATTGTTTATAGTTGAATACCTTTAGAGCATTCTAATCACTTATTTGAATCCTAATGCATATTCTTGTTACATATTTTGTGGATTCCTTAAGTAGACCATATGATTGCATGGTTTTATTTCACTTAAAGAGGTTTATTTTTATTATTTGGGATACCCCATGTGGATTCTAGGTGTTGGTTTAAAGTGTATGGGAAAGTGTATTGAGGTGACAGTGGTGCACTTCTCGTCTTGTTGTTGTTATAGCAAGATTTGCCTCACCCTATGCAATCTTGCACAAAAGGCCTTTGTCCATTTCCCCATGCAGACTTTTAATCCCTTTTTGCAAATCCCATAAATAAAAATACATTTTTTCCACATATACGCACCTTGCCTATTATACAACATGCGTATACGTAGGTTGCACCACTACAGCCCGCGTACATCGGGAAATGTGCTCATAATTGAAAAATGGCGTTGGGTTTCCATGTCACGACAGGAGATCAATGATCCTTGGCCTTCCATATACTAGAAATGTTTTGATTCGACCCTTCAGTTCCACTTGAAGGTTATAAATGGGCCAATTCCGAGCTATGGAAAAGAGGAGAAAGAATTCAAATTTGAGAGAAAAGTTACTATGGAGGAATTGTTCACTTCACATTGAGTCTGCATCCCTTTGTCCTTTAAGTCTGAACACAGTGTTCAACCCCCAATCTCTTCCCTTATTGATTGAGAACTTCATTGTCTCTCTTCTATGAGCTTGCCTTTGGTGGAGGATTGAAGTGGTGGAGGCCTAGCTGGAAGGAGCTTAGTTTCTCGGTTCTGAACCATGCCGACACAGAAGTCTGTAACTTATTCACTCATGTTGATCATATCTTAATAGAAATACTCTTTTCTCGTCCAATTGATATCTTGCAAATATTTGAATTATTATTACATGGGCATATTTGTTATGAATGTTAATGGATTATGCTATTGAATGTGATAACATCATATATTATCACCATATGCTTGCTTTGCTTGGTTGTTGAGGACTAGTTGCAGGTATATTGCTTTCGGTCAAGTGATCAATCGTGTACTTCATCGAACGTCTGGACGAGGTAGGCCTTTTATCTTTTCTCACTAGCATATTTGTTTATATAGCATACTTGAGAATAGAGTTGATTTCTGCAACCATTTCTGTCTGTTGGGGTTTTCCCCTATCCATAGACAGATTTTCCTCATAACAGAATTGGCGACCATACTGGGGATTGAATATTCTTTTTTGGGGGTTTGGAGTGTTTTTCTCTTTAGATTTCTCTCATTCATATTGTGTTTCTTGTCATATCATTGCTTGACAGCCTCTATTCACTCTGGGTCTGAGTCTTTCATCCTTCTCCTTAGCCTAGTTGTGTCTTTGACACATATACGCAGGTTTTTGCTTGACATTCGTGTACATATGTGTTATGTTCTCCTGCAAGCTGCGTACATATGCACTTTTCCCTTGAACAGTCGCGTACATCAACCTATTTTGCTTGTTTGTTGGGTTTGGTGGTTGTTGGGGGGTTTTTGATGATTGTTGAGTCTTCTTGGGTCTATGTAGTGACTGTTAAGTGTCTGTGGGATGACAGGAAACTTGTCTTTGGTTGAATTTTTTGGCAGTGCCTTTATCATCATATTTTCATTTTGATTGTCCTTGTACATTGGGCTGGGCGTTTTTCTCCTTGGTATCCTACTTGGGTTGTCTCTTTCTATACATAGTAGAGTCTATATATCAAGTTGTTGTTCAATCCATGCATTTTCTTTTTTCTTATATTGAAAATAAAAAAATATTAGGCATTTTACATTGATTGGCATTTTGATCTTTTGAGTCTTTGTCATTTAGCTTAGTGCATGTAAAGAAAGATTGCATTTTTATTTAGAATTACATAATTGAATTGAAAGTTACATTTTAGGAAGCATATCATTCATTGGAAATTGAAGTTAGGACTTTGCATTGTTTTATATTCATTTACTTTACTTGTTGAGTCATAACATCACTAGTTTCACGACCACACCTTTTGAGTAAGCACGACCATTAAAATTAATGCTATAATTTAAAATTGATTAGTAACGATTTTATTTTCTAGGGTGCACAAACTAGCTTAGGATTTAGTGCCTTGGAATAGGATTTTGTGAGTAAATGTCTCCAAGGCTATTAAATCAACATATGTGTCTGACTAAGGGAGTAGAGAAATCCATTGTATAATCGATAATATTAGGAGGCTCTGCTTACACCGGAGTTAATCACGAGGTTGTGCGAGGTCGGTTGAAGGGATATCCCCTTGATACCTTCTTAGAGTCAGAGATATTTTTGGGGATCTATTCGTATATGGGGATCTTGCTAATGCCCTTACCTCCGTGAGAGGCGATGCTTTCAAGGTTTCAGGCTTTGCTACCATGCCCATACGGTGGACTTGGCTTACGACTTCTCATCTGTGCATCGGTTATACATTGGTTGCTTAGTTGTTTGACTTAGGTGCCACATAGGTTACTTGTAGGGGTTATTCTACAGGTACCCTGGGTTAGATAAGGGTCAGAAAACACACAACCTTTATGGAGGATTACCTCTCTGGGGGGATCTGACCGACTGGTTGTTAAGCCCACGAGGGCCCTTATAACTTATTATGTTACCTCCAATCTATAGTAGGGAGTCTTAGGCCCCTTTTGGGCGAGACATACCTACTTTAGGGAGGGAGGCCCCTTTCATCCACTTTATCTTGTTTGTGTGCATATTGGTCATTTGATTATTTTTGGTGTGTTATTTAATTACTAGTTTGCTTTAGGATTTGTTTTTATATCTTAAGTCTTAATTCATCATGGAGTCAGACCAACCTCCTTGCCAGTCCCATCACTTGTTACAGTTACCACCGGATTTCAATTCTTTGCCTTCTAAAATGCGTAGAGTTACTAGACATGGTACACACACCTCCACTTTTCAAAATTGTGATTCTACAAGGATGAGTATTGAACTAAGTCATCAGAATACTGGGAGCCCCTCAACTCCCACACCTACTATAGTTAATGGCACCCCTTCGACTCCTGCAACCACAATGGTTGTAGTGCCAGAGGCACCTATCATCATTGTTGCACATCCTATAGTGAATGCTCAACCTATTTCCACAAACCCATTTGGGTCTCTTGGTCACTCACTGGGCTATAATGTTCATTCCATCCCTATGGCCTCTAGTCCCTTTTCCTATGGTATGTTGAATTTTACTTCACAATTTTCAAACTCCATCCCAGTTGTTGGTCCTAATGCTAGCATTGGACTTGGGGGCACAACTCCTCCTTATACTCCATTCTCGTTTGGTGGCTCTCATATCCCTCAAACGACTCCTACTATGGGAGGCATTCCTTCTTTTAACCCCAGGTCTAATCCTGGTGCTTCTGGGTTGAGCAACCAACCTGGTGGACAAGCTTCTGCTCAAGTTTTGTCCTATACCCTCACCTCCTCAATGTTGATTCCAACCAACACATTTGGCATGATGAATATGCCTTTATCTTCCGGATTCACACCTAGAGGAGGTCATTTTCACACCTTGGGAAACCCCCAACCCAAAGCCACTCCGGCTGGGGGAAATTTTTATAACCCCCATCAGAACATTCCTACTGGAATGATGCCCAACCAACCTCTTATGAATCATCCTGGAGAAGGGTATTACAATCCTAAACATGGCCATGGTGCTTACCAGAACCCTGGATGGGTTGCAGTTCCCCAAACACAATCTTTCTAGGGAGCTTGGGGCCAAATGCCGCAACCCCATCTCCCTTTTCTGGCAATGCTTAATCCTCTAGACTTGTCTAAGTTTATGAACGACCCAATGTGTCATGATCCTACATGCCCCCCATCCCCACCAAGCTTCCTTCAGATATTCTAAAATTCAAAGGTAAGAATGGAGAGGATCCTGGTGATCACGTCACCACCTTTCACCTATGTTGCTCTTTGAATTCCCTTAATGACGATTCCATTCGGTTAAGATTATGTCAACGCACCCTCATTGGGGTTGTTGTGAAATGGTATATCAAGCTACCGAGGGGGGCATATGGGACCTTTAGTCATATGGTGCTAGTCTTCCTTAACCACTTCCAATTGTCGGTTTGTTATGATGTTGGCCTAGAACTTCTGTTGAATTTATGCTAGGACACAACCACTCATATCTCAGATCACATCTAGGAGTGGCATAGATGGAAGAGGTTGATTAAGACCTGCATTCCCCTGGATTTCCTATTAGAATGGTTCCTTAAATCCTTGCAGCCTTCTATCTCGAAGGATGTTGCTAAATCCAGGGTTACATCTGAGGAAGAACCAATCTTTAAATCCCAACAGTTAGATATTATATACACTCAGTATGGGATGTTATACTAGATTCTTTTAGACACACCGAGTTCAAACTATGACCCTAGACAAAATCTCGGACCTCATGTCGATGGCATTGTAGGCTTCACCAATGTGAAATCCGTAGACTCGGTGACAAGCCATTTGAAAGAGTTGTCTCTAAACTAGTCTGCAGGAGGGCCAACTTCGTCTGTGTCTTTCAATCCCACTCAATCGACGGATGTACATTATATGCAATCGTCGACCAGCCCAAATGGTAACCAACAACCAGGTGGGAATAAGAAGAAAGGACGTAATAATAATCGTAAGGGTGGGAAGAATAATAATAAACCCAAGGACAATGATAATAATGAGAGGACGAATAATAATGCTAGTGAGGGCAAGAGAGAAAGGTGTAAGGTGAAATTTCCCTGTAACCTTTGTACAGATGATCACCTTACTCATTTATGCCCCAAACTTGCGGAGGCTGCAAGGCTCTTATCTCTACCGCCCGCAGTGCTGACGAATCCTTTCCCACATAACCAACACTTGGCCTCGAGCTCCTCAAATGACGAAAATGTGGCCGGTGGGAGTCAAAAACCACCACCACAAGCCGATGACCATTCGTGCATATATATGGTCAATTCTCAGGTTAATGTAGTCACCTGGTATCCTGATTACAGTTCTTCAAAAATTGTACCTGGTCTAGAATATCCTCCTCCTCCTCTGAAGACGCCTTTGCAAATCAAAAAATTGAGCCAGCGCCTCATATTTCAAAAGGAGTACTCAAGCGCTCTACCCACAATCCAAATGCTAGAGTCACCCATAAATACTCTATTATTAAGGAGCTAGGTCAAACCCCTTGTGTGATGTCGACTCTGGAGGTACTCCAGACATGTCCTTCATAGAGGAATGCCTTTCTATCTGGGTCAGGATCTCTATACCCCAGTGGCTCGAAATTTATCACGTTTGATGTCACAATGTGAATCTTCGCTTTCATTACCATGTGGAATTTCAAATCCACGTGGGGTACTCAAAGTATACCATCAATCATGTGATTGTTGATGAAGGTGTTTCTACATGTGTGATGTCCCTGATCTATTGGAAAGATCTCGGCTCTCCGACTCTCTCTCAATCTCTGACCATGTTGAATGATTTTGATGGTCGTTCCTTCCACCATCGCGGTATTCATCGTGCCTTTCCAGTCCAGTTAGGTGGGAATACGATAGAGGTGGATGTCAAGGTGGTTGATGTGCCCCTTGATTATAACTTGTTACTAGGACACAATTGGATTTATGCTATGATTTTCATCGTATCGCCTGTCTTCTGCACTCTTTGCTTTCCTCATGATGGGAATATCATGACGATCGACCAGTTATCCTTTGCGTATTCTAGCCCCAATGCATCTATTGGGCCTTCGATCCCTGTGGTCGAAAATTCTCAACCGAAAACTGATAATATCGGTCTCAGAATGTGTTCATCCCTTATGGGTACCTTCAACTTCATGGTGTTGATTCACCATGTTTACACCATGTACAGTAGGACCTTTTCATCATAGAGGTTTGTTCCTTTACGCACTTCCTATTTTAACGATCCATGGAACCTACCTTCCTTGACTTCTCCTTGTTAAGGTCAGTCGCATGCTGGAATGGCCATGCCACTATCGACAATGAAGATTGCGTATCAATTTGTTCTTGACTCTTTCGTCGATCCCGACCCTATTACCTTGCCGATGGATGAGGAGGATCATGTTCGTAATCCCGTGTGGGCCACTTCGTTGTCTTGCTCACATGAATTCCTCGATGAGACTTTACCCTCGGATGAAGCTATCATCGAAGAAATGAATGGTTCTGACAAACCTTGGGATGATATGCATCATCGCTCTTATTTTCTCCCAGAGCTTGCTAGAATCGAACAAGATGAATTTCGATCTACTTTAAGCGAGTTATTCGGTCACTCTATAGTTTCAATTGATACGCATAAAATTTATGTCGAAGGAAACATGGAGAATATATCTCCTATCATTACAATCAATATCTCTCGTACCCCTGGAAAGATTGAAAATGTACACATCGGTGCAGATTGTTCGCCGGAAGAAATCTTGATCTACACCGATCTCTTCAAGGAATTATGAGATGTATTTTCTTGGTCATATGAAGAGATGATAGGAATCGAACCTTGTATTGTCGAGCATGAGATTATAAATTATCTGGATGTTAATCCTGTTCGAAAACTTCTTAGAGATGTCAATCCCCAGAAGTACCCTGCTATTAAGGCAGAGGTAGAGAAACTACTTAATGTTGGCTTTATCTACCCAGTTCCCTTGACTGAATGGGTATCCAATCTCGTTCCTGTGAATAAGAAGTAAGGAACCATCTGTGTATGCATCGAATTCTGTGACCTAAACAAGGCTTGTCCTAAAGACAACTTTCCTACACCTTTCATCAATCAGATTCTCAACGAGTGTGCGGGAAGCGAAGTGTTTTCTTTCATGGACGTATTTTCAGGGTATAACCAAATTCAAATTAAACCCAAGGATCAACACAAGACAACATTTATTTGTCCTTGGGGTACTTTCGCATAACGGAAGATTCCTTTCGGCCTTAAAAACGTCGGAGTAACCTTCCAAGGTGTTATGACCTTCGCATTCCACGATCTTAAGCATATAGTTGAAGCTTATCTTGACGATCTTGTTGCTCACTCTCGCAAGAGACTGGATCACTTTAAGCACCTTCGACTAGTTTTTGAAAGATGTCATCATTATAGAATCTGGTTGAACCCTCATAAATTCATCTTTTGCATTAGTTCTAGATTTCTTTTGGTATTTTTAGTCTCTGATACCGGAATCATGGTAGATCCGTTAAAGGTTGAGGCAATACTTTGATTTCCTCCCCACGCACTATTCGACAACTTCAAGGTTTACAAGGGAAATGTTCGACAACATGGGTATTCCAATAGAGGATGAACACCTTTAGTAACCACTCACATAACCAAATCAAAGATCAACACACCGATGTTTTCATGTGGTAAAACCCCTATGGGGAAACATCCATGGCCCCAGCCAATGCCGCCACTCAGAGCAGTTTATTAATGCAAAAGAAAAATATTACAGAGAGATTTTACAAGAGAGTTTCTCACAATTGATCATCGGAAAATGACCCTCCATGCTCTTTAAATAGAGATCATGGACCAATCGGGTGTTAAGCCATAGATCAATGGTCGTTAAGATCGAGGAGAGTATGAACCTTTAGATCAATCTATGTCAGGAACATATCGTGACCGTCAGATTTCCTAACTACAAATTCATACTAATGCATACTAAAGAAACACACTAAGAAACACACTTTTACCTAACGACACATTAGACCAAGTAGATTTTAACTAACTCCTAAGTGTCTAAATATCTTAACATCCCCCCTTAAGAACAACTTGGGATAGTATTGAAAGATTTACAATGGTGAAACAATAGGAGAAGGAAGGAGGCATTAGAGCCTATCCCCCCTTAATGACAACTTCCTGAACTCCTAACATAGATCGAAGTTTGGAAAACTTCGCTTCTATAAGAGACTTTGTAAAAATGTCTGCAACTTGATCTTTTGTAGGGAAAAAGAGCACTTCAATAAATTGATCATGAATGAGCTTTCTAATGAAGTGCATATGTATCTCGATATGTTTTCTACGCTGATGTTGAACTGGCTCTTTGGTGAGATTGATGGCACTTTTATTATCACACCAAAGGCTAGTCGGATGCGGCTTATGGAATCCAAACTCTAAAAGGATCTATCAAAGCCACAAGGCTTCTTGACTTGCATTTACCACTGCTCGGCACTCTGCTTCTGTTAAAGAAAGTGCAATAGCTTTTTGTTTCTTACAGGCCCAAGTGACAAGTCCTGAACCAAGGCTAAAAACATAACCTGTAGTAGACTTCCAATCATCAGGGTCGTCGGCCCAATCTGAATCAGTGAAATCAACCAATAAAGGAGTCCCCCTGAACTGTAATGTATCTCGAACTGAATTGTATCACGGACATAGTGAAGTATCATTTTATCTTCTTTCCAATGGCTTTCATGGGGTGTTTCCATATACTAGGAAACAAGACCAACAACAAAGTAAAGATCACAACGAGTATGAGTCAAGTATAAGAGGCTACCAACTAACTGACGATACAGGGTGGCATCAACTTTGGGAGAAGTACATGTGGTAGTAAGATTGACTCCAGACTGGAAGGGAGAAGGGGTTGGTTTACAATCATCCATGTGAAAGTGACGAAGAAGGTCACAAGCATACTTAGACTAGGAAAGAAAAATTCCTGCATTGGTTTGCAAAACTTGGAGGCCAAGGAAATAGTGAAAAAAACCTAAGTCTGTCATTTCAAATTTCTTCTTAAGGATGGTTTTCACATGGTTTAAAAGTCTTGATTCACTACCAATAAGGATAAGGTCATCAACATAAAGGAAAAGGATTATGATATGGCTTCCTACTTTCTTGGTATAGACATTAGGATTAGAATGGCCTCTAGAGAATCTAGTGGCAATAAGAAAGTTGCCCATTTTGGCATACCAAGCTCGGGGAGCTTTCTTGAGACCATAAAGAGATTTATTAAGGAGACAAGTATCGTTTTCCATTAAAGAATGATACTCTTCATTCATTTTTGTATCCCAATCTGGATTACCTGAAGATTCTGCAAATGTCTCTGGATCATGAGTTTCTGAAACTTGATCCAAAAGAGAAGAGGCTCACTGGAACTATGAACATGTCTGACGCTTATCTGAAGGATCATAGACAAGATCACCAGCTGCTTCTCATGTTGAATGGACCCATATAGGAAGCGGTGGAGCTGGTGCTGGTTCAGGTTCAAAGGACTCATCTAGAGGAGGGTGAGTAGGCAGAGGTGGATCTCCATCCTCACTGTCATCATTTGAAGAAGAAACCAAAAAAAAAGAAGGCATAAACACCAAAGATGGCTCAGAGGTTGAAGAAGGCACAACCGTCGAATTAGGATTGTAGGCCAAGAGATTTTCATCAAATTTAACATCTCTTCTAATAATAATTTCATTACAATGTGATTGAAGAAGTCTATAACCTTTGACATCCTCAGAATAACCAACAAATATACACTTCTCACTTTTAGGTTGCAATGCTTTTCTTTTCTCATCAGGAATGTGAGCCCATGCTATACTGCCATATATACGGAAGTGACATACATCTGGTTTAATTTTAGGCCAAGCTTCTTCTAGTGTTATATTTTTAAGAGCCTTTGTGGGAGTGTGATTTACTATGTAATTTTAACAATTGATGGCTTCTGCCCAATACTTTAGACTTAATCTCTTAGATTGGATCATACAATCAGCCATTTATTTTAATGTGCGGTTCTTTCTCTCAGCAACACCATTTTTGTTTTGGTGTATATGGAACAGTGTGTTGCATTTTGATTCCATGTGTAACGGAGTAACTTGTAAAATTATTGTTCACATATTTGCCTCCATTATATGTTCTTAACATTTGAATTTGATGTCTAGATTGATTTTCTACAAGGGCCTTGTAGGCCAAAAACTTGTCAAAAAATCCGCTCTTAAGTTTTAAGAAGTAAACCCAAGTACGTTTGGAAAATTCATCAATGAAGGTTAAGAAATACTTGCACCCAAGAAAATAAGGAGAAGAAAGTGGACCACACAAATTAGTGTGAACAAGCTGCAAAGGACCCGAGGTGTGCCAAGAGGCACGTTTGTCAAAATTGTCCTGATGATGTTTGTCGAGATCACAACCGGCACAAACACCATCTCTGCATGAAACAAGAGGAAGACAAATCACCATCTGTTGATTACATATTTGCTGCAATGAGCGATAGTTTATATGACCAAACCACTCATGCCATAGTTTTCTCAAGTCATCGCTATGAGCAACAAAAACTGATGAAAAATATGATGACCCAAAGTTGTCAAATTTGTACAACCTGGTAATATCATCAGCAATTCTAGTTGCAAGAACATGCTTAGGATCTTTTAGATCCTTGATTACAACTTGGTGAGGTGAAAACTCTACATTTTTACCTTCACCTGAATGAGTGATTTGATATACTGATAGAAGGTTATAATAAAGACTTGGAACACATAATACATCATTGAAATGGCCATTTTCTACTTGAACTGTTCCAGATCCTTCAATACTAAGAGATCTATCATCACCAACAAATATTTTCTTGGTGTTACATTCATTTAGAGTAGAAAATATGGCTCTATCCTTAGCCATATGATAAGATGCTCTAGAATCAATAAGCCATTCATCAGAAATAGAAGTAGAAGTAGACGTTGTATTGAAGGAGAAACCAGAAGAAGACAGTGCATGTCCATAAGAAGAAGAAGAAGAAGTAGAATCAATACTGATGTTGTGCTTCTTCATTGCTTCTTCTAAAGCTGTCATCTTCTTGAAACATTTGGACTCATCATGACCATCTTTATCACAAAAGTTGCAATGTATGTTAGTATTCTTACTTTTATATTTTTCTCCTTTGTTACCATTAGGAGTTGAAGCTGTCTAAGAAGGTTTGGGACCCTTATGTTGCTTATTTTTGTAGCGAGGA
Source organism: Picea engelmannii (assembly GCA_009831015.1). Classification (NCBI taxonomy): domain Eukaryota; kingdom Viridiplantae; phylum Streptophyta; class Pinopsida; order Pinales; family Pinaceae; genus Picea; species Picea engelmannii. The sequence goes on along the minus strand of WSFP011387330.1, from coordinate 12,892 downwards.
TGTTGCTTCTTGGGATACTTGGGTTTATCTTTCTGCTGGGCAACTAAGGCTTTGTTGGAGGTACCTACAGTGTTGATCACTCCAAGTTGTACGAGCTTATCTTCCTCTCTAATCAAAGAAACACAAAAGGACTCACGAGTGGGTTTTTCATAAGATTTACCTAGAGCCTCTCTCATGGCATAAAAGGGAGATACAAACACAAAATATGCACTACCTAGCTTAGAAATAATAATATAGATGCAACACTCTTCCTCCATTTTTATCTTACATTCTTCACATAAAATTCCGAGTGTTTTAAATATAGATAGATAGTCTCCAAGGAAAGAAAAATCACTTGGGCTCAAGGTTAGTACTTGATTTTCTAACTTTTGTGCTCGAATAATATTGAGTTTACCAAACACAGATTCAATCTTTTCCCAAGCTTCTTTGGGGTCAACAATTTCTTGAAGGTGGTACCTTAAATCAGGAGAGATGGACATTCTGATTAGTCCACGTGATTCGTCACTCCTATTAGCCCATTTGGATTTCTTATCATCATCAGTGGGTTATTTTTTATTTCCCAAGGTAATCCGATACAAGCCTTTACTTCTTAATAAATCTTCCATATGAGATTTCCATTGGAAGTAGTTGGTGTTGGTAAGCAAAACATTACTTGTATAAGCCATATTAAATATGTAGATAATATGGATTTAAAAATGGAAACTGATGATCTGGATGGAAAGAGCTCAAAAAGTTATGTGGTTTTAAAAAAAACGGCACTGAAAACAGACTTCGGATGTGAGAGTTATGCCATTTTAAAAAAGGGCATAAACGATAACCAAATGACCACATGATAGTGTAAGTTGCTTTATGAAGTGACCCACTTTTATAAAGAGAAGTGGGGATCACTTTTACAATGAAGTTACTTTATAACAAAAAAGTTGCATGCAAAATAAATAACTCTAAAATAAAATATTAAAGCTACTTATAGTGATTCACTTTTATACTTGAAGTGAAATACACTTTACAATTTTAGCATGAACTTTTTCAAAAAAAAGTAACCAAAGAGAGACTTGAACTCAAGACCTCTTACATAATAAGACAAATTTAAACCAAATGATCTAGCAAAACATATTGTAATGTTCAGAAGGAGGATTGGAGGTGTTGTTGTTGTGGTGGTGGTGGAATATGACCTTGGAGAGCGTGCTAAAAAAAAAACTCTTTTCACACAAGAAAACAATTTCGCTTCTCGATGATAACAAGGGTTAGATCTTGGTTAGCTTACCCAGAAGATGCACCTTTTCCTATCTGTTTTTGATTTTCTGAGATCGCACAGGGTGCGGGGAAAAGAGCATACGCAGATCTAAAAGAGTAGCAACCCAGAAACAAATAATATCAAACCGAAATAAAACCAAAATAATACTTTGCAAAAATTTTAAAAATGTGTATTCAGGGTTTATACCTCCAGATCTGACTGAAATGGCCGTATATTGGGAAAATGGAAACCTTTTCGAGTGAAACGAAAAGTGTTCCTGACTTAAATGAGTTCTATGAACGCAATGGAATAGTCCTCTCAACCCATAAATGTATGAAAATGTCAGAAAATGGAGATGAGGCAACTCGGCTTCACGATCTCGATCTACAATAGGAGTGGGTCTTCAAACAGGCTCTGATACCATGTTCAAAAACATAGGGATTCCAACAAAAGACGAACACCTTCAATAACCACTCACATAACCAGATCAAAGATCAACACACCGATGTTTTCATGTGGTAAAACCCCTGCGGGTAAACATCCACGGCCCCAGCCAATGCAGCCACTTGGAGCAGTTTATTAATGCAAAAGAAAAAAATTACAGAGAGATTTTACAAGAGAGTTTCTCACAATCGATCATCGTCAAATTACCCTCCATGCTCTTTAAATAGAGATCATGGACCAATCAGGCGTTAATACACAAATCAATGGCCATTAAGATCGAGGAGAGTATGAATCGTTGAATCACTCTATGTCGAGAACATATCGTGACCGTCAGATTTCCTAACTACAAATGCATACTAATGCATACTAAAGAAACACACTAAGAAACACACTTTTACCTAATGACACATTAGACCAAGTAGATCTTTACTAACTCCTAAGTGTCTAAATATCCTAACAGGAAAGCTAAATTTTTACATTGGTTTATAGTAAACTATGCCAATATTACTAAGGGTTTCATGCGTCTTTTGAAGAAGGACACCCCTTTTATCTAGGATGAGCGAGCCCAAGAATCCTTCGATTCTTTGAACAAATCCTTGGTATTGACACCTATTCTGAAGTCTTCTGACTATAGTAGGGATTACTTGCTTTATGTCGCCGCATTCGAGGAGAAGATTGGTATGGTTTTGGTTCAAGAGGATGATGAGCTCCGCGAGCACGTCATCTACTATCTTAGTTGAAACTTAGTCGGTCATGAGCTCAATTATTCTCACGTTGAAAAGCTAGCTTTGGTTGTCGTTCACATAGTCCAACGATTACACCATTATATATTGCTTTGCAAGACTACTGTGGTTTCCAATGTCAATCCATTTCAATACATCCTTACTAGGCATATCATAGGGGGAAAATACAATAAATGGATTGTCATTTTACAAGACTTTGATCTCAATTTCGCTTCAGTGAAATCCAAGAAATCACTAGTCTTTGCAGAGTTAATATCTGATTTCTCATGATTAGATGAAGATGTTATCCATGCTTATTTGTTTGTAGATGAACACATTTTCCTTGTCTCGTCATCAGACCCCTAGTATGGAGACATTGTTCTCTGTCTTCAAACTTTGAAGTTCCCTCAGCATCTCTCACGAGATGACCGACGATGTATATAGTACCAATCCAAGAATAATATTATCGTTGGTGACACTTTGTATCGTCGAGGAATAGATAATATCATGCGTCATTGTTTAACTCATGAAGAAGTCGAGTCAGTTCTAAACGATTGCCATAATGGGGCTTGTGGTGGTCATCTATCCGGGCTTGCAACAACCCATAAAATTTTGCGAGCCGCTTATTTTTGGCCTTCTATATTTAAAGATTGCATTGAAGCAGTTAAGAAATGTCACCCCTTCCAGGTGTTCACTCAGAAAATGCGCTCGCATCCAACCCCTCTTCACCCAGTCATTATCATCAGTCCCTTCACCAAGTGGGGGGTGGACTTTGTGGCTTGCAACCCAACTTCAGTTGGGTGGAATCAACACATTATCGTGGTCGTAGACTACTTTACTAAGTGGGTCAAGGCCATGCCTACAGTTAAATCCGACGGGAAGACTATCACCTTCTTTGTATTTAATATAATTATCGCGAGGTTTGGTATCCCAAGTGATATTGTCATTGATCATGGCAATCACTTTCAGAATGAAATAATGCAAGAGATAACATCCAAGCTGGGGTTTAAGAATGGTAATTCTTCCCCTTCCTGCCCCTAGGAAAATGGATAGGTAGAGGTCGTCAACAAGTCTCTTAAGACCATTTTGCATAAAAAATTCAGCCAGAGTAAATCTGACTGGCATATTATGCTATATCCCGCACTCTGGGCATACCGGACCTCAATCAAGACTACCACTAGATTTTCTCCTTTCCATTTAGTACACAGTGTGGAGTCGATATTATCTATTGAATGTGAAATCCCTTCTCTTAAATTGGCAATCGCGCTCCTCCCTGACACTTTCGATCTCGAGTGATGCCTCATACACTTAGAGAGTCTTGATGAGTAGCGTCGATATGCCTCTACGGCTATCGAGGCGAACAAAATACGTGTCAAGGTCCAATATGATAAGTCTATCTTTCCTCGGTTGTACGTTGAGCGTGACTTGGTCCTTTTATATGATCAATTCAAAGAACCACTAGGGGCAGGCAAGTTCAAACCCATGTGGCATGGTCCCTATATTGTGCGACGTGTCTTAGAAAAAGGAGCCTATGAGTTAGAAGATTATGAAGGGAACATGTTGGCCGAGCCTAGGAATGAGCTCTACTTGAAAAAATATTACGCTTGAGCCCTAAGCTTGGGCATAACTCTTTGTATACTAATGTAATTTAGTGTATATATATTTTCCCTTTATTTTTTTTTCTTCAGCTTACTTATCGAGTTTTCCCTTGGTTGGAAAATGTCAACGAGCCTTAGGTCTGCGTAGGATTCACAGACGAATCCAATCGTCATATACAGAACTTGGCTTCCACCGCTTCGTTGGTTTACTCTCTCGAGGGTCTACTGGTGTCTTCAGGTGGCGTATGTCTAGGGCCATCCACGAATAATGTGGTCAAATATAGCGTCGTTATAGAACTTTTTTGCGATGTTATTTCACATGGTATTCGCTCTTTAGAGGTTCACTTGGATTCTGAGTTAGTAGTATGTCAGTTGAAAGGTAGTTACCGCGTGCGCGATCCTACTTTACTCCGACGATTCCTATGGGGTGACAGTTTGATTTTATTATGTATCATCACATACCTAGGAGTTCTAGTTGTGTATCTGATGCTTATGCTAATTTCATTTTGGATTGGCATTTGTCACATAACTAAAGAAAATAAAACAATCTCATCAATGTACACATTAAAATATAAGTAAAGCCAAAGAACCATGTTTTATATATATTTTAAAAAATATGATGTTTATAGTACAAAATTGGGTCCAACACCCTCAATACACATATATAACCAATAATACAAGATCCATGACATCTACGCCTGTGGTGTCAGATGTGTGTCATGATAACAAAAAACGGCGTTTGTGAGACGCCGAAAGAGTCACGCCCAAGCTCTAGGAACACTAACCGCTTGTCATTGCATGGCCTCCGATAGATCCTCTACCTGAACCATCGAAATCCTATGTGTCAAACGAGACAGGTTGCCCTGCACATTTTGAAGGATTCTCTTTGCTTCTCCTCTCGCCGCCTCATCTCCCCGGTGCCTCCGACAATGTCATGGAAGCCCTTTCGGCCATCGCAAACCTACATCCGTGTCACACAAGTGTCTAGTTAGTACTTAAGCATCATCCCAAAAATATTTTTATTTTACCATACAAAAATACAAAAAATGAAATATTTAAAAGTATTGACATACCTATGTCCCCATAGGCGGTCCCTGGTGGTAGTGGCATGTGAGGGTCCCCTTTAAAGTCGATCCCTACATAGGGGTAGTCATCTATAGGAATGACTTGTCACCTCCACCAACAAAATAAATCATCATTGTAGGGTGTGGGCACCCTACCTCCCCTATGTTGTCTCATTACCTCAGTCCACCATGCCATGGTTGGATCGCAAGGTCCTCTAGGAATGATCTCGACTCTATGTCCAAAACCTGTAACCCGCTCGAAGAAAAAGCTACACAAGATAGAGGCAAACCCGAAGTTCCTCTTGTCACCTTGTTTGCACTCTGTCAACTAGCTCTTCATATTAGCCAGTAGTGAGGTGCACCAATCGTACACCATGGATCTGAAGCACTCTACAGAATAGAACATGAGCGACATCGATGCCTAATGCAACAAAGTATATCCTATGATCCTGGTCAGAATGAGTAAAACAATATTGAGGCTGAGATTGTTTATCGCTCGGATGGGGAGTTGACTCCCAACCTTCTCGGTCCCTTCTATATAATGAGTGTCTATGTAATCTTCTATCTTCATACTGCTCCCAGATCACTGGGCTTTGAGGTTCACCACCTCACCTTGGCGTGACAACCCAGTCAAGAAATATATATCCTCAACCTCAATCCTCAATGCTTGCCCATCAAGGTTGAAGCTCTCATTGTCTGGATCCTAGTAATCCATGAGCAACTATAGCAACCTCACCTTGGCCCTCATCCCTTTGAGTTCCCAAAATTTTTACAACCCGCATCTTTCCAATGCCATTTGGGCCCCCGGATCTCTTTCCATAGCAGCATCTACCTCCTCATGTTCCCTTTCCCTCCCTTCTAGCACCATCCTGCCAGAGAAACATCAATTTTTTGAGTTAGCAACCATCAAAAACCTTGTTTACAGACTTGTACGTGGGCTGTAGCATTCACATTCACGTATAGGGCTGAGTACATGTAGTCTGTATTTTACACAATTGTGTATAACCTCATGTATACACGACCCGATGAGTGGTATCCCACATACACCGAAATAACTAATTTGTGCCTTAATTAACTCAAATTTTGAAAGCTAAATGAAAAATGTAATCCACTAGCTTACCTCTGGCTTCTTTTCGGTGAACATCTTTTCTGGGGTCTTGAGCCCAAGTGCACTATGGGACAATCAGTTCTGCACATATACAGTTGTCATTGTTGCTTCTTCCCATAAGCACATAGGAAGATCTTGATCATGGATCATAGTCTTCACAGCTTCCATTATCGTTTTGTTCTTTCGTTCAGCTACACCGTTTTGTTGGGGATTACAGGGAGTAGTGAGTTCCCTCTTGATCCCAACATATTTGCAGAAGTTCAAAAACTCTTTTGAGGTATATTCTTCTCCATTATCTGACCTGAGTATCTTAATACTTCTTTCAGAAAGATTCTCTATCAAGGCTTTGAATTCCTTGAACTTGTTGAACACTTCATCTTTAGATTTCAAAAAATATACCCAGGTCTTACGAGAATAATCATCAATAAATGATACATGATATACATACCCACTAATGGAGGATGATGGAATTGGGCCACATGCATCTAAATGAATTAGCTCTAGGACTCCTTCTGGTTTGTTGTCTCTCTTCGGAAAAGGGTTCTTGATGTTCTTCCCTTGTGCACATCCATTGCATACGCCTTCATGGTCAACCTTGAGTTTTGGTAAACCTGTGACCACTTTGCATATGTATGATAGCACCTTGTAGTTGATGTGAGCTAATATTCTATGCCAAATTTCACATGAGTTTTCAATGGCGTGGGTCATGGAAGCCTCTGAGTGACCCTTTAGTTTATACAAGCCTTTTTCTTCACTTCCAATGATGATTGCTTCATTTAAGGTTTCTCCTTTAGCCCACATAAGAACTTCTCCATCTATAAAGGAAACTCTGAAGCCTTTATTTTCTAAAGTTGAAATGGAGAGTAGGTTCTTAGTCAAACCTGGTACATATAGTACATCCTTCATCTTCAATGAATTCCCCGAATTCAGTTTGTAGTTTGATTCTCCCACTCCCTTGATGGGATATTGGTAATCATCTCCAAGTGTCACTTTCTGAAAAAACTTCTTTTCTAAAATACAAGAGAGAATGTCTCTTTGTCCCGTCATGTGCTTGGATGCACCACTATCAATGAGCCAAGTGTCCTCTCCAGATGTTACAGATCCTGAGAGGGCTGAGATTAAGACATGGTCTTCGATCTGCTCCCTTATCATCTTTACAGGTGTCTCTTCATCTTCAACTACATGGGCATGGTGCCTCTTATGTTTTCTCTTGTATTCTTCTCATTTGGCTAGACAAAATTTTGCAATGTGTCCCATCTTATCACAATGGTAGCATTGTACATATGAGTAATCTCTTTCCTTTCGTTGTCCTTTCTTCTGAAATGTCCTTGGATGAGATTCTTTATTGTTGAATTTGTTTGGTGGTTGAAGCTCTTTATGAGTCTCCTTTTGGAAGTAGGGTTTCTTCCTTCCTCTTTTGGTGTGAGTATCTAGGGCTTGATCATCATCTCTTGCTAGTACCACTTCATGGTTAGCTACTCTTGTTTCTTCTTGGATGCATTCTTCTCATAGACTATCAAACTTTAGTTTCTCCGTTCTTGCGCATATCGTTTGGATGAATGCATCCCAAGGTCTTGTGAGACCATTTAGGGCCATAATTATGAGTTCTTCTTCGTCTATGGTATCTCCAATCGCTTCTAACTATTCTTTGAATTATGATATTCTGGAGAAATATTCTTGAATTGTTTCTCCTTTCTGCATCCTTGTATTCTTCAGTTGAGTTCTTAGATTCATCTTCCGGTTTATGTTCTTTCCTTCATACAGTCTGGTCAAGGCATAAAACATTTCTTTCAGAGACTTCTTAGATGACACATAAGGAATCAAATGGTCTTTGATTGAATCTGCAATGATTCTTTTGGCCCTGATTGTGTCCTTTCGATGCTTGGCTTTTTCTACAGCATCGTCGGGTTCCAAAATTTCTCCTTTGACGAATTTTGCTAGGTTATTCTCTTCAAGAACGAGTCCAATCCTATACTTCCAGGCACATAATTTTTCCACACCTTCCATCTTTTCAACGATCTTAGTGCTTGCAGACATCTTTTACCTGGAGCTAGGAAAATGACCGAAAAATGAAAATGCTCAAAATCAAATTCTGAACTTACCAGGAGGTGCTCTTGGTTGAGGCGAGTAGCCTGGTGTTTAGATCTGAGAAAATCCAACTTTTTCTCCTCCAAACTTGATCTGCGGATTTCTGGAATGGTGCTTCTGATTTTCTGGTACCTCTGGTACTCTGGTACTTCTAGTACACTGGTTTTCCGGTACTTCTGGTACTTTGTGAAACTAGGGTTTCACTTTCTGAGAGATATAGCCATTGAAAAGGTGCGTTGAGAGTGCCAAAGTAATCCTTGGGGGAGGGTGCACTTTTCTAGGTGTTTTTAGGGCTGAAAAGCTTCACCATCAAAAATCCCTAATTTGATTGTACGACAATAGTGATGTTTTTCACTCTTGTGAAAGATGCTTCCTTCAGCTTGGCTCTGATACCATGTTAATGTTTTAATCCATTATTATAGTTCTTTGCATTTCAATAGATAACAATAGCATAACAAAAGATCACTAAGAAATACAAAATCACAAGAGACACAACATTTATCCTAGGAAACCCTCTAGGGGAAGAAAACCCAGCAAAACTTCCTTATTATAGATAGCCAATACAATGCCAAGAGATAACTCAAGCTAATACAAAAAGTCCTCTCCCAAATATGTGCCTCTCTCACACTCTCTTCTCCAACTACAGTTCTGAAACTTGTCTCTCAATGAGCAAGTGAAGTGTGTGTCTAAGTGAGGTGCTAGCCTCCTTATTTATACTAAATTTGCACGTGTGAAGTGTCTCTTCACTGGCAGGGCCGACTTCTCAAACTAGGTGGTTATAACCACCATTATTATATTCTGGGGCCTCTTAAATATATTCTAGGGCCGACTTATTATTTTTCCTATTACATTATGACCAATCCGCAAAAGGGGATTTGGTCCTTTTACAATAGCCAACATGATCAATCCACAATGGGGATTGATCCAATGAATAATATATCAAATAATAATAAGAATACACTTTGTAGATACATTATTTCAACATGAAGTATGTGGACTTCATGAAGGATGAGAAGATTAAAATCCTAATGTTTCTAAGTGGGTTACCCTATTTCTACAGTGACAAGACACGATATGATAACCTTAGAAATTTGGAAGAGGCCATAAGGAGAGAAAAACATTTTTATGAGCAGAGCAGGGGAAAGCCAATCTTCCAAAGAGTTTGGAATGATAAGATGAAGGGTAAGAAGGATCAAAGGAAAAAATGCTTTAATCCACCAATTTTAAAGAACAAATCCCAAGCAAATCAACAAGGAAAACCAACCCAAAATGAGCACAATACAACATATTCATTTGGGAAAAGGCCAAGGTGGCAACTTGTACAATGTTGGGGATGTGAGGGAAATCATTTATATAGGGTCTACCCTCACAAAGGTGAAAGAATGAGGATTTTCCACAACATTCAGGAGGATGAAACAATTTAAGACATGGGAGGAATCATTTCAAGGATTTAGGTAGCCTTGGACAATAAGCAATCAAAGTATCAATCCCCCGTGATTGAAGTGGAAGGTAAGATTGATAACCAGCCCATAGAAATTTTAATTGATTCTGGAGCTAGCCATAGTTACATAAACTCTAACATTGTTGAAATATTTCACTTGCAAAGGAGTAATAATAATAAATATTGGTTAGTTCAGTTAGCCACAAGGGATAAGAGAAAGATCAATGAATTGGTTAAATATTTTCCAATAGACATGAATGGACTCAACACACAAGTATATGTGAAAATCATACCATTGGGTTCATATGATTGTCTAATTGGAATGGATTGGTTGGAGAAATGTCATGCTATCCTAGACTATTAAAACAAGACAATAACTTGTCTTGATGAGAATTGACAACAAGGCAAGATTCAAGGCATTCCAAGAGTTGTTGTTGTTAGAGAAATTCCATCCATGCAGCTAAAAAAGTGTTTCAAGAAGGGATGTCAATTTTTTGCAGCCCATATAGTAGAGGCAGCTAGAGACAAAGTGGCAAGTATTTAAGACCATCTAGTCTTAAAATATTTTGAAGATATTTTTTGGGAAATCCCAGGATTTCCACCAAAGAGGGACATTGATTTCTCTATTGATTTGGTGCCAGGAGTTGCCCCCAGCTTACAAGACACCTTATAGAATGGGCACACCATAATTGAAAGAGTTGCAAATGCAACTTGAAGAGATATTAAAGAAGGAGCATATATGCCTAAGTGTGTCACTCTGGGGATCTCTAGTTCTTTTTGTAAATAATAAGGATGGAACCTTAAGGTCTTGTATTGATTTTAGGACAGTTGAATAAGGTCACCATAAAGAGAAAATATTTTTTGCCAATGATTCATGATTTATTTGATCAGCTGAAAGGTGCAAGAAGTTTTTCCAAGATTGACTTGAGATCAGGTTATCATCAAGTGGGGATAAAGGAAGAGGATATCAACAAGACAATGTTCAGAACAAGATATGGGCATTATGAATTCACAGTAGTGCCATTTGGGCTATCAAATGCCCCAATTTTTTTTATGTGCCTGATGAATGGAGTGTTCAGGGAGTACATAGACAAGTTCGTAATGTTTTTCTTGGATGATATTATAATCTACTCTAAGAAAGAAGAAGAGAATGATCATCGTTTGAGAATGGTGTTGCAAGTTTTGAGAGAACATAAGTTGTATGCCAAGTTAAGTAAGTGCATATTTTATCTAAGGAAGATTCACTACTTGGGGCATATTATTTCAGCATAGGGGATAGCAGTTGATCCTGAGAAAATAGAGGCCATTAGAGGATGGCCAACTCCAAGAAATGTAACAAAGGTAATATCTTTTATGGGTATTGTTGGTTATTACCGAAGATTCATAAATGGGTTTTCAAATATTGCAATCCCAATCACTTCTTTACAAAATAAGGGAGTGAAGTTTGAATGGACTCCCAAATGTGAATAAAGTTTCCAATAGTTGAAAGATGTTTTGACAAGTGCACCAATATTGAATATCGTTGATCCAAATGAGGACTTTGTAGTGTGCATGGATGCGTAAGGAAGGGAGCAGTGGACACCTCAGTCAAAAGGATCATGCAGTATGCTATGAGTCTCGTAAATTAAAGAAGCATGAGAGGAATTATTCTACACATGACTGGAGTTGACAACAATTTTCCATGCATTAAAAATGTGGAGACATTACATCATGGCTATAATATTTGAACTAAGGATAGACCACTGTAGTCTAAAGTATTTATTTGGACAACCAACATTAAATGCTAGACAAACTAGATGGTTGGAATTTCTAAGTGAGTATGAATTTGAAATCAAGCATATAAAAGGAAATGAAAATCAAGTGGTTGATGCACTCATCATAAGAGCTCATGAAATAAAAATTTCATCCATTAGCATGTTCTACACAGATTTAAAAGGCAAAATTTTAAAGGATGCAAATTCATACCAACAATACGTAAAAATAAAAGAAATATTACAACAAGATAATTTACAACATAAATTTAATTATTATGATTTGAAAGAAGATGGAATCCTCATGTACAGAGAAAAAATATATGTGCCAAATTCAAGAGATATGAAAAATATGGTTTAGAAGGAAATGCACAATGTGCCATATGCTAGGCACCCAGGATATCAAAAGACAATTGCATTTGTAAGAAGCCAATACTTTTGGCCAGGAATGAAGAAGGAAGTGGCTAATTACATAGCTAGATGCCTAGAATGCCAAAAGGTAAAAATAGAGCATATACATACAGTGGGGTTGCTACAGTGATTTCTCATTCCTGAGTGTAAATGGGAAGTGGTTACAATTGATTTCATTACAAAGCTACCCAAAACAATGAAACAACATGATTCCATCATGGTGGTGGTGGATAAATTAACAAAATTTGTGCATTTTATTCCTATGAAGACCACACAGAAGAAAACAAATATTGCATATATTTACATGAAGGAAGTTTTATGGATATATATGTCCCAACGATAGATATCCAAAGTTTACCTTTAATTTTTTGAAAGGTTTGTTCAAGGGATTCAGGACAAATTTAAATCTCAGTACAACTTATTACCCATAGTCAGATGGGAAAATAGAAAGGATTGACAAAATAATTTAAGACATTCTCATTATGTATGTGATGGACCAACCATCATAATGGGAAGACTATATCCACTTGTGGAATTTTCTTACAATAATGGGTATCAAGCCTCATTAAAAATGACCCCATTTGAAGCTTTGTATGGCAGGAAATGCAACACACCAGTGAGTTGGGATAACCCAACAGATAAATCTATCGTTGGGACATAATTTTTAAAGGAAATAGAAGAGGAGATGGTAAAGATTATGGAAGAATTTAAAGGCTTCCCAAGATCGAAAAACAATTATGCAAATAATAGCATAGTTTTTAGAGATTTTAAAGTGGGTGAACATGTTTTTCTCAAAGTAAAAGTGAAGAGAGGTTCGATAAGATTAGGTTGTTGCTCAAAGTTGGAAACAAGATATTGTGGACCTTTTTAAATACTAGAGAAGATAGGGCCAGTTTCATACATGTTATAATTACCTGCATCCATGAGAGTGCATAATGTTTTTCATGTGTCATTATTAAATAAATATGTGCCTAACCCTAACCACGTAATTGATTGGACTGTGATCCAGGTGGAAAACGAAGGGGATTTCC
>ML854927.1:0-28637 GCA_009831015.1 Picea engelmannii | reverse complement strand
ATTAATTGTTAAGTGCATTGTTAACCCATGAAATAACTAAAGCATTTTAACTACAAATTAATTCAGTGGTACTAGATAGCATTTTAACTACAAATTAATTCATTGGGACTAGATAGTCTAATGTTGATATGATATGATGACACTTTGGCTTCTATGTTACTTGACCTTTTCTAATAATGATAATCATAATGGTATGATGACACTTTGGCTTCTTTGTTACTCTAACCTTTTCTATTAATGATAATGACAAACATGACTATGGAGACCACAAATGAATGCTATGGGACTGTTCCAAGAGTTTCCATCAAAACTACCACTCACATGCTGAAGTACACCATTTTCTCCCTTGACATAGTGGAAATCACATGATTTGAAAACTATCAATCCCTTCTGGTTGATTGAATTGTAAAAGCAATCATCCAAGGTGAGAAGGCTGCTACATGTGGTGATGAATCCCTTCTAGTTGATTGAATTGTAAAAGCAATCATCCAAGGTGAGAAGGCTGCTACATGTGGTGATGACATCACCACATCATTGTACACGTGTCTATTCAAAGACGTGACTAATGTTTCAAGTACTATAAAAAAAATTCCATTCTCAACCGAAAGCGTACATAAAGAATCTATTCTGCACAATATACTTCCAAACTTGAATGACCATAAAATCTAATGAAAAGTCCTGTCAATGAAGCAAGTACAGAAATAGGATAAGACCTAAAATCAAATACGACAAAGATCCACTGTTTATAAGCAGACATAATTCAATGTAGACCAGAACAAAAGAATAGACAGATCTATTTATCAATTTACTTCACGAGCCCATTCTGATTTGAAAGTTGAAAAATATTATTTTTCAAACAATAATGGCATTCATTTCATAGTCAACATCATTGTTTGTGATGATTTTGAACACCATGTAATAGATTGTACACATGTGATGTTCTAGTTGAGATATTTTGGGTTATCCACAACTAGAAATGGATTTACAGGGACTATCATATGTAATTTAATTTATGGGAAGCATAAAAATGATGTTAAGTATATTTTTATGGTTATATAAGTCATTTAAATATTATGTCACACATGACATGTAACGACTAATATAAACATTTAATTAATAAAAACTTTTTTAATGTTTATATATATATTATATTATATTATTATTATTATTATTATTTTTTAAAATTTATGTAAAGTTAAATGTTAGATTTAGAACATCAAGTAAGTTAAAAGCTTAATTTAATTGTCTTATAAAATCAAAATTTGTATAATTCATAGAGTAAATGAGTTGCAAGGTTGCTATTAATATTCATAGAGGTGTTAAGTAGAAGGGGAGAGGTCCCTTTTTATTTTGGAGGAAATCAAGAAAATATTTTTGAATGTGGTTTGGGTAGAGCGTTAAATAATCAAGTAGAGACATTGGTTCTATTTGACTAGTGGTTGAGGTTTTTTGATGCAACTTATATCATAAAACTAATTGTTATTGGGGATTCAACATTAGTTATCAAATTGATGCACAAAGCCTCCTCTCTAAGTGATGGAAAACTCAGAAGAATTGTTAAGTGAATACGAAAGGAAATTAGCAGGTTTGAAAGTGTCGAATATTATCACATCCTAAGGGATCTCAACAAAATGGTAGATCATCTCGACAACATGGCCTCTCATCTGGATTGTGGCGCCTTAAGATGAAAAAGTTGGGTGTCAACCTCCCCCGCCCCTTAAGCTTCAAACCATAATTATGTATTTGATTTGTAGAAAGACAAATGACACATTAAATGACATGGACGACATAATCTTGAAACATGACATCCAAGGTGCATCACCTTCATGGTACCCTCACATGCTCAACATTTAATGTGGGAGTGTGCCCATCCATTGCACTCAATTTTTGGTTTTACTTTATGTGGAGTAATGGATTTGGCTTTAGGCATGCAAATTGGGGATCCTGTTGTTCCTGAGATTGATTCTAGTCTCGAAGAATAATGCCAGGCATCAAAGATTTAAATGAAATGTTTTATAAGTGTTTTCTTCTACCTTCAGTTTTCTCAAAAATAACTTTAAGTGAAATTTATGATAAGACAATACAAAGGCAATATCTCGTTATCTAAGTCGTAAATTTAATTTTAAATTATGTAGAAATGATTGACAAAACTGTTAAAATAAAGCAAGGTATTAATTACAGATAAGTGTTACCTCATTTGTAGTGGAAGAAAAATAGAAGATGTACCCTTGAAAGAAGATTAAGAATGCAACAATTCACACATATCACAGGTTTTGTTTTCACTCACAGTAAGAACAGAGGAAAAATTGTAACTGAATGGACGTCTGATGTATTAAGATCACAATAGATGTATTACTAAATTGTAATCGTTCATTCTTCAAGAACTACAAAAGGAAACTAATAAGAGATGGAAACACAGGGAAAACACATAACTCAAATAAAACAAGACTTAAAATCTCTGTCTTCTCTTGTATTAATATTCAATAAGTTATCTCTTTTACATTAGGCCAGAAGCAACCATGAATAGATCTAAACTATATCTATTTATACAAAAATTGTCTCAACTAAAAGTATTTAGACTTTCCACAATATCTGCTCTAAATATAGAATACAATCCGAATGGAAAAACATAACGCAGATATTGTTGAGTTATGGTTTGATGTGTTGGCGCTTCATATCCTCCTTCATTTGCTCCCAAACACACTTGCTTT
Source organism: Picea engelmannii (assembly GCA_009831015.1). NCBI lineage: Eukaryota > Viridiplantae > Streptophyta > Pinopsida > Pinales > Pinaceae > Picea > Picea engelmannii. The sequence goes on along the minus strand of ML854927.1, from coordinate 25,926 downwards.
CCTCTGTTCATTGAACTGGGTACACATATCCATCAAGGCTACCACAAATCTCGAAGGTTCAATGTTCACGTTCAATTCGAAGGCAAACACCTTCTTGTGTACTAGTGGTAGCTTCTCCTGGGCTGTAATTTGATACTGTAAATTAGGCTTCACCAACAACTCATTAATCTTGAGCAAATCAATCTGATTCATCTCTTGGATGATAGATTGAATATTTTCCTTATTTTTTATGGAGTTTTCCTTATTCATTTCTATTTCAATCTGCCCTAGTGCCTCTTAGATATCATTTCCTTCAAATTCAACCAATTTTGTTTCTACATAAGACATGGTATTTAGACAAGTCTCCTTTGCCTCTCTAGCAAGATTCTTTCTTTCTTCTAGGTTCGTTTCCCAAAATTTCAAGGCCATTTTACCCTTCACTTGTTCATATTGTGAAAAAGGGGCGAGACCAGGGATATTGGATTTCTGCCTCCATATAATGAATTCTTGAAACTTGGATCTAGCCACACTGTCATCCTTTTCTTTCACATAAATACTTTTCAGAGAATTATTTATTGCTTGATAGTGTTTTTGAATAGTATCCACCTTTTGATATAGATTCCGCTGGACAACTTCCAACTTCTCATTGATTTCAGATGCTCGTGCTTTGAAAGTAGTGATGTTTATTGTTGTGTTCTCCATTAGGACTAATTTGGCCTACAACTATTCTATCAAACTGTCCGACTGAGTAATCATGGATTTACTGGTCTCTGAATTCTGGTAAATCAACTCGCATTTCTCCTGTAACTGCTTCATCTGCTATTGATAATTTAACCTAATTTTCTCTATGTCTTGATTCATTATGCTCCTGACAATTTGTTATGTGCTTTGCATTTCATTTTGCAATTTTTCCACCAAGAGAGATTTTTGTTGCCATTTCGTAGTCATATTATCTATTGACCATTGGTTGGCAATGGCGAAGGCCCCTAGTGAATCTGCAACCTCCTTGGAAAACTCACGATCATTTTGGCCTTTTCCATCATACACTATTTTCTGCCTTTTAGAAACTACTCCATCTTTTTGCTGAGATTCTTTCTTTACAATAACTTTCCTTTTCTTGTTGAAAAATAAACTTGAGGGAGGAATTTCTTCGGGCAAGATAGGAGTAAGTTCATCTATGTGAACGACCTCCGAACTAGGAGTTTCAAAACTGGTCGCTAAAGGAGTTAATGAGGGAATAGGAGAGATAATTGCAGTGGAGCTTTTTGAACCTGTTGTGCTTGGGATGTCAACATAAGTAGCTGGTGTTGAAGGGGGGGAAACTCGTCCCTGCTTCATGAAAGCTTCAAAGTGGGCTAATATCTGTTGATCATTTAGACCTAGCAGTGAAGTTTTTATCTCTTTAAATAACCCATCTGAACACTTCAATACTTCTTCAGTTTTGTTCTCAATGGAGACACTTGGCTGAGATTATGTGGGTTTATCTTCCTGTGAAGATGGAATGGGCCTTGAATCTCCTTGTAAAATCTTAGGCAAGTTGTTTTGTCTATGCAATAGCCTTCGACCACTTCATTCATTATAGCCACCCACTCAACTGAGAAATGTGCAAGGCTTTTTCTCCCAAACAAACGACAGAGCATGATGGCTATATATAAGATATGAGCATCCAAGGATGTCTTGGAATACATACCATGAGCATCGGTTTTGAACTTGGATGGATTTCCCCACCAGGTCTTGATTATATCATGACCATATATGTTGTATTGAGTGCATTCTTTTCTCTCAAAATCTAGAAGAAATGATGCATTGTAAGTATATTTAGGTGTAGAATAAATTTTATACATTACTTGTAGGTCCTCTGGTCGAAAAGATTCGACGAAAGTCTTCTGGTAACTGATAATGCTTTTGGTTTGAATGTTGACGTGCTCTAGAGCCCAACTTATCATATCATTATAGGGTATAATCTTAGGTCGTGCAACAATCCTGTGCAGTTCCGACTGTGCTACCAATCTAAGCTTGACTGAGAAGGACTCGTCTTCCTCCTCGACAGAGTCATCCGAACATATAAGAATCTCATGTTCTAAGATATCGTAGACCTGCTTCCAAGATTTGATGGATTTTGTAATTCTTGAAGTGGTATCTGATATAACGTCTATGTTTGGATTGAAATCATCTGTTGATGCATCTTGTTTCTTCGTAGCTTTACGTGGCACCATAATCCTCAGGGAAATGAAATTAACCTTCCTTTAACAAGAGAATTTTGTAAGCTCTTAATTACTGAATGAAAAATTCTAATTGCAAATGGTAAAATGACTTGAGATTTGCAATGTTTTATTCATAAAGTCTATCAATCTTCGTATTGATTTACTGACCGAGAGATTATTAAAAATCTAATGGAATTTATTATCTAGCAAATCAAAATATTTACTCGAATATTTAACTTTAGCCAATCATAAATGTCATTAATACTTCGACGGTTCGAGGTTCAGAGGTTTTGAATGTAAGAGGGAAGAAATCTCCCGAAGGTCGAATTGACGGACAAGCTAATCTCTAATTAATCGATTTAATGTTTTAATTAATCATGCTTTAAACATTGTATTAGCCTTCAGTACTTCAGAAGTTCGGTATTCGAGGGCTTTGGATGGAGGATGATAGAAATCCTCTGAAGGTCGAATTCCCGGAGAAAACGTTCGAACCGTTATATGTATTTTGGGGCTTCGTAACTATGGAGCTCCAGCGCTTCATGAGTTCATTTGTTTAAAAGTATGGTTCATACTTCGGCGGTTCGACTTTCAGGAGTTTTGGATGTAGCACAAGATAAATCACCCGAAGAATGAATTTACAGAGTGATTAATTGATACTTAATCATGATTAATTAAAGTTAAATGTTTTATTATCTCTTTGAAACACTTTTACTTTTTTTGTGATATCCAATACTCCGACACTCTGATACTTCGGCGGTTGTGAACCCAATCTTTGTTTAAACTCTGGAAGGGAAATCTCCTAGAGTGATGTGGTAGAGATGATGTCATTCTTAGTGACATGTCAAGAAAGGAGGGGTGACATGTGTCACTTGAAATCATGCGAATAATATGACACAAATGTTACAAATAAGTGGCAAGTGTTAGCCCAAGAAAATATTTAATGACACGTGTCCTATGACTCATCCGTAAGTCCTTTTAGAAATTATCACGAGGAACTATCTTCGGGACTTCGTCGATTCAGGGTTTTTATTGTTTAGATTTCTTGAAACTCTCGAAGCGCGAAGCTCCGAAGTGACTGTTAAAGGTTTTCTTTTAAATTTCAGGCAGCTTTTATATTCTGGATATCACAAGAACCGTTTGATCAACTTAGTGCAACTCATCGACGGACGATATTGTAAGTGCCTTATTAATATATAACAACTAAGGATTTATTTAATTAAAAGGAAATTTCCTAAGTTTTTTTTGGTGAAATCTTATTCCTAAGGGGCAGAAACAAAAGAATAAAAGTTCAAAATTCTAAGTGTTCTAACATAGGCTCGATCTGGGGATTGTGGCTCCCTTTGATATGGGGATTGTGGCTCCCTGTGAGGCAAGAAAGAACGGTAGATCAGGTGCCTTTATTGGGTAAATGGAGTCATTATTGCTTTATATTTGTTTGAAAAAACTTTTTCTGGCTTTATTTAAGAATTAATCATACATACAAAAAATGAACTCATCCAAATCCAAAAACTTCAAAACACACTTAATGATTGATCTCAAGTCAGGCTAATAAATATTTCCCTTTCTTAAAATTGATTTCGGAATTGTTTAAGATAATCATAGTAATTTTAACTAAAGTATCAGGCTTCAACTAACTTTGTTCGCTTCAAGGTTAAATAGATGTAACATATTTATTTAGGGAATCCCTAGTTGGTTCAGGATGTAAATATCACTGGAAAGAGAACTAGATAATAGAGTATGATATATAGATATGTATGACAACCTTACATATATCATAGATATTGTTTCACTGCCAGCGAGCCCGTTCAGTACCCCGGTGAAGTTATCTACTTATCCCATTGAATTTCCTTCCAACACTTCAATTAACGAATTTTCATTTCGCTGAGATGAGGGAAATCAATATATGAATTTCCTTTCATCATCTCTTTTAGACAAGATGGGGGCAATCAAATTATGAGTTTCCTTTCACCACCTGTCTTGGATTTTAACATTTTGAAGTGGGGGCAATCAATTTATATGTAACATACAAGGGATGATATTTGTTTAAAATCTTTAAAATGTAAAAGAAGGTCTATCTACAATTTTAACACCTTTGCCTATGGGAGATTTTTTTTTTTTTTTTTTTTTTTTGGGGGGGGGGGGGATTTCAATCATTTCAAGGATAAACCTTGAGCGAGTTTGTCAGTTTAAAATCTGATATCAGAGCTAAAATTATCAGGATTAGCCTAGTCATACTTTTTCAACAAAATCAAAGGAATATAAATCTTTTCACCTAATCTTGTTTTGAAAATATGCTTTTGAGTTTTCAGAGTTAGGCTAAGTCTCTTTATTTCTATGAAGATTAAACGGATGAAAAAGGAGAAAGAAAATATGGAGTGGAAAGAACTTGGGGGGAGGATTTGAATAAAAAATGTCCTAATCCCACACAACTTTGTGAATTAAATATAAGCTTTTACTATGCTCAGTCCCATAGTTATTATAATTGTTCATATTTCTTTCGAGTTTATTTATTATTATTTTTATTTTTTATACCAGAGATGGATTTAGAACTTAAAAGCATGACACTTCGAGTTATATTTTTCTACATCTCCAATTTTTAGATCAGGTGATAACATCATCACGAGAAAAACTTCCTTCGCATTTATTTCAATCAATTTTTTAAATTTTATCCAGACTATAAAGAAGAATAGGAACTCATACCTTATTTTTATTTTGAATTTTCAACAAGGAATATTGTTTATTTATCACCTGTTTTTAGAGAAACAAAAAAGACGAAAAGATGAGTGTCAAGTTTTTCTTGAGCCTCATCTCCTGTTCAACAAGATCTATTCTGCAAAAGGAATGAAATACAAAATATTAGATAATCCCGTGAATAGAGATGATACATGATGACAATGCTTTTCATTTCAGTATTCCTCAAGAAGCCTTTAATATATTCTCTGTATTATCTTGATTAGCTACTGAATGAATTTTATTTTACAATGCAATTTATTTTTCTTTTTCTAAATTTGTTTTTAAAATGAAGTCAAACAATCATAATTTTATTGAAAATATTTGCAACAATTAATCATATCACTCAGATAATTTTCAAAAAGAAAAGAATTGATAGGGGCCTCAAGAATCTCTTCGTTAATATTTTCGAGCGAGAATGCGTTTTTTCCCTTTGCAGCTGCAATTTTGAAGGGTCTGAATCAGAGATGATCTAATTTACCACGCTTCCCTACATCTTCCTTTCTAGCTTCCCATTTTAATACTAAATTGCCAGGAAGAAACTCTCCATCTTTAGCTTTCTTATCAAAATGGGGTTTCATGTTATCCTAGTATTTTTGGAGCTTATCATCCACCTCTACTCTGTTTTGTTGTACTTCGATGATTTGATTTATTCTTCTCATAATATCGTTCAACTCTTCATTCGCATCTTGCCAGAGTTTCATCACAGGAAGAGCGAGATTAATAGGAAGAATAACATCAGTACCATAAACTAATTGGAATGGATACATACCTATAGATTTTTTGGTGCCAATTCTGTTTGCCCATAAGACATATTTTAAGTGTATATGCCAAGATTTTTTTGTTTTCTGTCAAAACCTTCTTGATTATCATCATCAAACTCTTATTAGATGATTCTTCCAGCCCATTTCTTTGAGGATAGTAGGTTGTGGAATGACCTAAAATAATATTTTATTTTTGACAAAAAATTATCATTGCACTAGATTTAAAGCCTGAGCATTATCAATGATTATTTTCCTAGGACAACAAAATCTTGCTAGGATGTTTTCTTCCAAAACTTTTATCACTACTGAATCTGTAGCATTCCGACTTGGAATGGCTTCAACCCATTTCGTAAAATAATCATTAGCGGTCAAAATCCATCTGTGTTGAGCACTCGATTGTGGATGAATTTCTCCAATGAAATCTAAACCCCATTGTTGGAAAGGAGCTTCATATTTTACTGGAATTAAAGGTAAGGCGGGAATATTTTGCTTACTAGCAAACAATTGGCATGAATTGGAGACTCTGGCCCTTGTATTTACATCGGTGAATAATTTCGGCCAATAATATCCTACCTTTAAAATTTTGTAAGTTGTTTCTCTCGAGGAATGAATTCCTCTGCATACTCTTCATGAAATTCGTCAATGATACCTTCTATTTCAGATTCTATAAGGCAATATAACAAGAAACCTAGAGGATCTTTCCAGTATAACTCTCCATCAATAATGCAATACTTAATTGCATGTAACTTTAAAGTTTTTTCCTTAGAAGGAGTTATATTGTTTGAACATTGAAGAATAAGGAGATATGAAACAATGTCACTGTACCAAGATGAGGATGAAAACTTATCTTCAATCTGAATAATAGACACTTGATCATCAATTTCCTCTTTATCTAAGAGAGAATCATGAGACTCAAAGTTATTATTCCAAGAGCTTTGAAATTTGATTCGGCTAATGACCTTGCCAAACCTTGACCTTTCACTAGTTTGGTTGATTTAACTTCTAAATCAAACTCTTGAATTTAAGCCAACCATTTACCTCTTCTTCCATCGTTGTCTAGTTGAACCAACATATCTTTAATTGCATTTGTTGGTACATAAGCAATTATTTTTGAGTGCAAGACATATGTTCGAAAATCTTTGAGAGCCTTCACCATCGCATCAGCTTTCTTTTTAGGAATGTCATATCTTAGCTCTGCATCTCTGAGGCTTTTGCTAAAAAGGATATTGGTTGTTCAAATCCTTCTTCATTTTTCTGAAGGAGAATTGTTGCAATAGTATATTCAGATGCAAAGGAGAAGATTAAGAACTCTTTTGTATAGTCGGGACTTACCAATACCGGTGCTTCTCCTATGGATTTCTTAACACATTCGAAGGATGATTTTTCTTTTGCAGTCCATTTTACTTCGCTATCCTTTTTAGCATATCTGTAATCAATTTGATTATTTCAGAAAAATTATGAATAAATCTCCTCAAAAAATTGATTTTCCCTAAAAAAATATTGAATCTCTTTTCTATTTCTAGGAATATTAATTATATCAGCAGCTTCAACTCATTTAGGATCAACTTTAATTCTATCATTTGAAACTATATGCCCTAAAAGTTTACCTTCCTGCATGGCAAAGTGTGATTTTTTTGGGTTTAGAGACAAACCAAACTTTCTGCATTTGTCAAAATTTTGTCCGAGGTGCACCAAATGTTCTACATCAGAGTCCAAAAAAACTGTTAGATCATCCAGATAAATAACAACAAACTTATCTCTCTCATGAATGAATGCGATATCCATTTCTCTCTAGAAAGTTGCTCCTACATTCATTAAGCCAAAAGGAATTTGATCATACATAAAAGTTCCCCATAGAGTAGTAAATGTAGTCTTTTCTCTATCATCTTCATGAACAACAATCTGATTGTATCCCGAGAAGCCATCGATCATAGAAATTTTGTTAGCCCCTACCACCTTCTCTAAAACATGATCCATTTTTGGGAGGGGGTAATTATCTTTAAGAGAAGACCGATTTAGGTTCCTAAAATCAACACAGAGTCTTATCTCTTCGTTCTTCTTCCTAACAGGGACCAAATTAGCCACCCATTCAGAGTATCTGTGGGGAATAATGATTTTTGCATCAAGGAGTTTTTTAACCTCCTTTTCTATTACTGGAAGAAAAATTGGATTTATTTGTCTAAGTTTTTTCTTGAAAGGCTTAATACCAGGTTTTAAGGGAATATTATGCTCAATAACAAAAGTATCATAGGTTTTTAAATTTTCATAAGACCATGCAAAAACGTCTTTATATTGTTTAAGTAATTCAACATATTTACTCTTTATTTGAGTTGGAAGATATTTGGATATTTTGACCATCTTGGGATTTTCATTTGTTCCTACGTTACAATCTTCAACTTCTTCAGGTTGAGGTTGCAAAGTAGACTTTAAAGGTATATCATTTTGGTCAAACAACCTTTCTATAGGTATAAAACCTTTGGGAATTTGATTGTTTTTAAGTAAAAGCATTCGGTGATTTGCAATTTTATCTTGGAACTTTTTTGGATTTTCTCCTTCCTGCATAATCCAAGCAGGATCATTCTGATTTTCTTGATCAATGTGGGTCTCAGAAAACTCATCTACCATTTCCAGAAACTGCTTGATTTTTTCATCATATTCAAATACTTGCCAGTGTTGAACATTGTTTGGAATTGAAGGTTTATGTCTCATCTCAATATGATACTTCAACTTCAAAATAGTAGGTGGTACAAAAGTTGCAAAAACTTTGGCTAAGGAGTCAACATGTTGATTATTCATTCTCGGAATAGAGTGGATGTTAAAAGACCAGAAGAAATTTTCTATGAGATCCCAAGAAAAATTTCTATAAGACCTCAATATCGGATGCTTAGCTTGGTATTGTTGTTTTCTTTGTTTTACAATTAGCTCAACATCACCATAAACTATCAAATGTTTGATTTTTAGTTTTCTTGCAGCTTATAATCCTAAAACTAAAGCTTCATATTCACACACATTATTGGTATAATCAATATCCCATAGTAATATATAAGGAAAAGAGATGTAGTACTCATCACCTAGTGCCACAAATAAAATTCCAGCTCCTTCTCCTTTGCAAGATGAAGCACCATCAAAGAACATTTTCCACATCCTACCTCTAAAGTTTATATTTTTCTTTGAAAATTCTATTTTTTGATTTTCTTCTTCTATACATTCTTCAAAATCACTGTCTATGGATAATATACAATTTCCTAGATCTTGATCAACAACATAGGCTGGATAGTTATTAGGGTTTTGGGGGTCACTTACAGTATAAGCCAGTCTAGTTTCTTTGTACAATCGAGTAAACTATCCACCAAAAATTGGAATTGTAGCATACATCATGTCTAACTGGACCAATCCTCCTAACTTGGCACCCAAAGATATTGATAAAATCATGCCATACTTGGTAGGAACGTCAACAACAACCACATCCATAAGAATACTTTTCACAGGAACTTGAGCAAGATTTACGACTAAATCTTTAATCATACCCAGACACTTAACCTTTCTAGAATCAAAAGAGTATAGATCTTGATAAGGTCTGGTAATTTGAAGGCCCAATTTTTCCATGATAATGTTAGGCATCAAATTATGCGAAGCTCCTGAGTCTAACATGCAATTGTGTAGTAAATGATCTGCATAGTCAATGTAATATAGAAAGGAGAAACATAATCTTTACTATTCTCAATGTGTGGTCCAAACATGATTGTAGGTTTCTCATCCTGCAAGTTGATAACATTGACTTGACCTTCAACATCATAAAAATGTATTGCTTTTGCGATTTTCTTTTTATAGATCGTATTTCTAGCAAGTTCAACCAGAGGCATTGGAATTTTAATTTTATTCAGTTTGTTTTCTAGATTGAAAGTTCCAATTAATTTTTCAATTTCCCTGGTCTGAAATTCAACTTCTTTATTTTATGGCTTCTTAGTCTGTACTTCTTTCGTTTCAACTTGCATTTATGTTGATGGTTTTGTAACTGCTGCCTCATTTTCTTTGTTTTGTGATAACAACTTTTATGGTGGAGTATTTATAGAACTTTTTTCTCTTGGCCTCAAATAATATTTATGTTGGAGCTCGACCATTATTGAATCAACGAGACCTTTGTATGTAGAGTCTCCCAAATTGTTGACATTTTCATCATCATAAAATAAAGATTCCAGATCCAAGGATTTATCATAATCCTGTTTGGTTAGGTGAGGCTCAATATTATCATCACTGAGGTTGTTTAGATCTTCATCTAATTCGTCATAATCTTGCACCTCATATCCTTGTATGAGATTCTTATTTTTAAAAGGAGATTGAATCTTCTGTTCCTCATTTTTTATTTACCTTTGTTGTATCTCAGGATTTATGTTAGGATTTCTCTTGAATTGATTTCTAGCATATGGATCAACTTTAGATTTTCCCATTTCCATCCTAGAAAATTTGTGTGATAAGTCTTTAATAATTTCTGCCATCTCAACCATTTTTTCCTCTGAAGATTTTTTTCCAGAGCCAGAGGGATATGCTTTTTACTTAAAATGTTTGGGTTCTCTTGCTCCTATTAGCACTAGGAATCACCCTCAGAATGTAATGAGGATAATCCCAGTACCCATCAGTTTATACAATAAATGTAAAAGAGTTTTAGGTGTTCAAATGAAGAAGAATCAATAATAATAACGTTCTAACTCATAAATCTAGACTAGGATGCATAAGCAATTGAGGTCTGGAATCAACTTCAGTCAGTAATTTGGAGTAAAGGTGAATAGGATGAAGAATTCGGTGATAAAGTGTAGAGGTCTTCTATGAACATAGATTTTCCAGCATCCTAAGGAGGAAAAACTTAAACACAATGCCCTCTTGGATTACAATTTTAAGGAACCTGAAAGAAATCATAGCACTACTATAATCAAACATTTATCATAATAAAGTTACACTAATCCATGTGAATCAATCAAACATGAACTCTCTCAGTATAATAGGAAAATAATATGGAGTAAGAAGGCTGACTTAGATTAACCAAGATGTCTCAAAAACAAATACATAACCAAAGAACCAATTGTTCTCAATTAAAATATTACAATATTAGGGAGCCTAGCTCAACCATTCGACCTTTACAAAATATCAAAACTGCTTATATATAAGAAGAACTTCTGCAAATACCATGAATGTGATTAGATCACTGCCTTCAAATCTTTCAGTCGATGCCTTCTCTGTCAGGTTGTGCAGACCTCATTATGTCAGATGTGAGCTCCTCTGATTGGACCTTCTCTATCAGACTACGCATGAAACTCTCTGTCAGACGCGAGCTCAAATCTACCAATACTTTCCTAGATTTCCATTTATGTGCTGAGACGAGGTCTCAACCACCTCTCTCATTCTCAGTATCTGCCTTCATCGGGATCAGGACGAGGCCTGCCACCCATAACTATTCTTAGACGGTGCCACCAACTTTTGTGAGTCAATTTTGATGCTTCGAGGTTATGCAAATCCTCTTCTATGCTTCCTAAATCTCGAGCCTCAGGCACCAACTCCTTCTTCATCACTTCTTTGTGCTTGTGACCTCAGGTCGTGACCTGACGCTTATCCCATATGATGCTTCAGGATATTTCAAATTACTTGACTACAGATTCCCTGATGCCTGAATGATGAAATCACTCCTCTCAGATCGATGGTTGGATCTGTTATGCATCCGACGACCGCGATTTCTTCCATGAAAACCCGAGTCACCAATCATGCACTGGGTGCTTACCTTTCTTCTTGGGCCCACCTTTTATGTGACCTCGCTACAACCCGGGGCTTATCTTCAAGGCGCTTCAGGACTTCGGGCACTTCGGGCTTCGACCCTTTAAGACTTTGCAATGTTTCTCATTTTAAAAATCCTGAAGTAAAACTCCCGATGTGACAGATCTAACGACGCGTGGCTCTTGCTAATTGAATGGTCTAGATCTATTTCGGGCTTCGACCATTGATTTTGGGCCTGGAATGAGTCGCTCTGAGTGCTATTCTTTGCGCTCATGGATGTGGCCTGTGACCCTTGACAACTTTATGTGATAACAATTTGCTCCATAGGTGATGGCATGATCCATGAGAGCTACCAAGAACAAGTAGTTATAGTGCCTTAGTTGTTGGGCTATGGAGTCATTCTCTGAAACATCATACTGAAGAAAATAGGCCGACATGTACACTATTCTAAAAATGAAAGAAAACACACTTGCTCCCGAGGGAGCGTATTTATGTACCAAACCTAAGTTAACAGAATTTTACAAAATGATAGGTGAAAGCAAACTTACACCTTAACCATTCAAATTGTTTTACAACTGAATCCTTCGCTTCACTGCAAATGATCCATAAAAGACAAGTAAATCATGACAGCTAACTAATTTCATTCTTATGATCACCCATATTACCTTCAAATGCTGATAAAAATATCAAGCCTGCATGCTCCAAATCATTTGAAAAGTGTAACTTTATGTACTCATCGACAGGGTCATGAAACTAAAGGCAATGCATGATTAACTTATGAAAGGTTACCTTCATTGTTTCAAATTCTCTGACAACCTGCTTGATGTCCCCTATAGGCACACTTAATTAAAAGACAACCACAGACATCTGTGGGTCCAAAAGATGCTTACTGTGAACTATAGGTACAAGTGAAAGAAGGATGGATGTAGGTGGCTGCTGATCCACTGATGAATGTGGATTTACTTCAGGCTATGTATAAATGACCTCTTTATGTGCCTCAACTAAGGGCTACTCCTGGTCAAATTTTATGTCTTCTGTGACAAGGCCAACCTCTGCATCATCCTTACTGTCTTCATAGTGATCAAATACAAGATAAGCTTGTTGCTCATCATCGCTAGGCTATTCATCAAAAAGGGGATGTATTTCATATCTATGATCAACCTTTAAATCAATAATTTTATCTATGGCAATGACTTATGCGGGTCAATTTTGAAGCCTCGAGGTCATGCAAATCCTCTTATATGCTTCCGAAATGTCGAGCCTTAGGCGCCAACTCCTTCTTCATCACTCCTTCGTGCTTATGACCTCGGGCCATAACCTAGTGCTAATCCCATATGACGCTTCGAGATATTTCACATTACTTGACTAGAGATTCCTCGATGCCTAAATGATGAAATCACTCCTCTCAGATCGATGGTCGTATTTTCTATGCATCCGACGGCCGCGATTGCTTCCTTGAAAACCCGAGTGACCAATCATGTGCTGGGTGCTTACCTTTATTCTTGGGCCCACCTCCTATGTGACCTCGCTATGACTTGGGGATTATCTTCAAGGCACTTCGGGATTTCGGGTGCTTCAGGCTTCGGGACTTTGCAATATTTTTCATTTTAAAACTCTCGAAGTAAAATTCCTGGAGTGACAGATCTGATGACGCATGGCTCTTTTTAATTGAACGATCCATATCTATTTCAGGCTTCAGCCATTGATTTCGGGCCTGGAATGAGTCACTCTGAGTGCTATGCTTTGCCCTCATGGCTGTGGCCTGTAGCCCTTGACAAGTTTATGTGATAATAGTTCCCATCTCAACTTTAGTTTTCAACTTTCTAGATGCCATCATATTGGATAAAATCTATCTAGCATCATATTGCATCCCTGCTAAAGTAGTGTCTCTTCTTTCTCTCAAAAGTAGAGAGAAATCAGAATCAAAAGCTCTTGCAAAAGTGACTTTTGAAGTTGACTGAGAAGGTTTAACTTCACCTAGGATCTTGTGATAAATTTTATTAAATTTTTTAATAAAATCTAAGACTGTTTCATATGTTTTCTTTCTCAAGGGTCCGAATTTGGTTAGGTAATATAGATGATATTTTTTCTCACCCCATTGCCTTGAGAAGGAAGTTTCTAGATCATTATATGATGGTATAGAGTCTATTGGAATTCCTCTAAACCAAGTTCTTACCTGTCCTTCAAATGTTTGTACTAATAGTCTCATGTAAACATCTTCGTGCTCAAAACCAAGGATATCAACGACTTGGTCAAAAAAGGCTATATGCTCTATTGCTGTCAAATCCCCTTCACTCGTGAATTAGGATAGCAGGAAGAGCCAAGGGAAAATATCTATTAGAGACCTTGGAAAAGATCATTGGAGGATGAATTGGTATATTTCCATGTCCACCATCCCCTCCACCTCCGACACCTCCAACACCAGCCATTGAAATTATAGGAGAAGAAATTTGAGGACTAAATTTGATCTCGTTATCTGAGTCGTAAATTTAATTTCAAATGATGTAGAAATTATTGACAAAATTGTTAAAATAAAGCAAGGTATGAATTATAGATAAGTATTACCTCATTTGTAGTAGAAGAAAAATAGAATATGTACCCTTGAAAGAAGATTAAGAATGCAACAATTCACACAGATCACATGTCTTTTTATTACTCAGAGTAAGAATAGAGGAAAAAATGTAACTGAATGGACTTCTGATGTATCAAGATCACAGTAGATGTATTACTAAATTGTAATCATTCATTCTTTAAGAAATACAGAAGGAAACTAATAAGATATGGAAACACGGGGAAAACACACAACTCAAATAAAATGAGACTTAGAATCTCTATCTTCTCTTGTATTAATATTCAATAAGTTCTCTCTTTTACATTAGGCCAGAAGCAACCACAAATAGATCTAAAATCTATATATTTATACAAAAATTGTCTCAACTAAAAGTAGTTAGAATTTCCACAATATCTTCTCTAAATATAGAATACAATCCGAATGGAAAAACATAACGTAGATATTGTTGAGTTATGGTTTGATGTGTTGGCGCTTCATATGTTTCTTCATTTTCTCCCAGAAACACTTTCTTTCCTCTGTTCATTGAAATGGGTACAAATATTGTTGGTCCTTGGTTATGGAATTTAGAGAAGAGCAAGGAAGAAAATGCAAAATGCGAATTGCGCGGAAGACATAGTGACTGTTACTGGGTCAAAGTGAGCAAAAGAGTAGAAAAGACGAAGCAAAGTAAAAGGAAGCAAGTCAATGGACGAGGAGATCATGGATGACATATAAACAAGAAAGAAGGATCATGGACAACTTAGAAAGTGGAAAAATCCATCGTTGGATGATTTGGAGCATCATGCGAGAATGAAGGAAAGACAAGCTGGCGAAGCCCTAAAAATGCGGGTCAAGTTGAACTAAGGTTTTAGACACCTAGGGTTTTGGTATCTAGGGTTTTGACACCTAGGTCTCGACCTAAGGCTGTCGGTGAATGATTGTAATGTATAAATAAAGGTCTAAAGGACTTGGGATGGGTTGTTGTCATTGTTGTTACTGTTGTTGGTGTTATGATTGTTGTGTGATCGAGTGAGTAATATTGAGAGAGAGAGAGAAGTGTTTAGTACGAGAGCCTTATGTATTGTAATATCGTCAGTTGGGTGTGAAGATCAACCCTGCAACTGGGTGTGTAGGGAGGGGGGAGATAGCGAGGAGAAGGAAGAAGATCTGCTAGCTGAGAGTGCAAATAAGAACTGTATGCTTCATCTTGATATATTATACGCACAGTTCTGTGGACGTAGCCCTAGAGAGAGGGTGAACCACGTATATCTTGTGTCGTATGTGTGATTGATGCTATGTTCTTTTCCTTTTGATATACTGCTATTGCATTACTGTGTTAGATCTGATAGATAAGTTGTGCGGAGTAAATATAAGTTGATAAGTGATATATGAATGTTGTATTGTTCTGGTATTAGATCTTCTTGATATTCCCCTTGGTTGTAGACATCTTTGTCCTGCAACCCCCCCATAACTGCTTCGGGTGAGACTGCATCTTCTTCGCAGGTGTTGCGTAAAGGGCCAATAGTTTTGGCTTGTTGGTGCGCTCTTGGAGTTGAACCCTGGGTCTACCCCTGTGCCAATAACTGGTTCCGTTGCTGGGAACAAAATCTTCTTGAGGGAATGTCAAGGTGGTTTCCATCAAAGACAAAAATTCAAAAGTGGATAGAGGATCAAGAAAAGGACTTCGATGAAGCCCAGAACAAGAACCCTAATCTTAGTACAGAGGATTGGTTGGAGAGATATATATTTACTGATATACACAAAATTTTCTATGGAGGAATCGATCAGGAGCTATATGAGTGATTATCTAGGTTAGTAGATACCCGATCTAGACAACCTTTGGTTTGGACGTCGACACTAATCAATAAGGTCAAGAGAGTTGATAACGTCGTGTCAAGAGTAGTATATCACTGGTTTGATAGCACCATTGGAGGGTACATCATTGAGTTTACTGTTGACAGAGTAGAGTCATATAGCCAAGCCGAGAGATATTTCTTCAAGGGACCCAGAGGAAATTTTTTACATTTTCTGAAGTTGAGGATCAAGATGCTATTTCATGAGAAGAACATATTGAAGATACAATAGATTGGTTGGATTTGAAAAAGCTAATGTTCAAAAATTCAGACAATGACAATGACATAGAGGATGGACACACGTGTAGTGGGAGATCGTTCATAGAAGTTCATATTACGAACCTATTTAAGAATAATTACAGAGATGAGGGTTTCTATAGTGGAGAAGAGGAAGATATGACGGATGAAGAGCATTCAGAACCCACTAGGGAAGAGAAAGGGAAAGTTGAAGAGCCTCGCCGGGAAGAGCCAAAAACTTCAGGAATTACACAGACTGCTGAAGTAAGTACTATTATCCCTCCTGTTGATTCAGTAGCATTAAGCAATCAGAGTAATCCAAGCCACCAGAGAGTTCAGAGCACTGTCACTAGTAGTCCACCATATACTCAGTCAGGAACCCTAGGAAGATCTATGGTAGACAATATGAGGCTCCCTATTTTTAGGGGAGATGGGTCTAAAGACCTTGATCAACACTGGTTCGCATGTGAATCCGTATGAAATATTAAGAATGTCACCGACGAAGCTGTTAAAAGAACTCAGTTTAGTACTACCCTAAGGGATCGTGCACTGAGGTGGTACATGAAGCTTATCCAAGGACTTGCACAACCTAAGCCGATGAATGAGATCAATAATGTGGTTATTGCAAAGTTCAAGAAACCCAAGTCGGAGTCACAATGTATTACAGAGCTGAAAGAGATCAAGCAAAAGGTAGTCGAACCTGTTTGGGAATTCAATTAGAGATTCAAGACCTTAACAGGTCGATTGTCTTTTCAGATCCCAGATGAGAAGAACAAAGAATGGTTTATTGATGCCCTCTTACCACACATCAGAGTTCCTCTGATGCAACAGAAGATTGCTTTGCAGGCTGAGGCACTAGAGATCTCCATGAAGTTATAATCAACCCCTATGGGAGAATCTAGCTCAGGTATGAATCAAATCTTGAGTCAGCTAACCAGTTTGTCTCTGCAGGTCGAAGATATGAAGAAAGATAAGGGAAAAGATACAAGAGAAGACATATGGTGTGTTAGATGCAGATCAGAAGGCCATGACAAGGAACATTTCCCCCTATTTCATGAATACTTGGCCTCTGGAGCTCTGATCCCTTTGAAACAAGACACCCTACCTTGGTGCGAGATATGCCTTAAATATCTCCTGCCTTATATCTTGAAGGATGTTTCTACATCTGGGTTACTTATGAGGAAGAAGTGATTTTTAAATCCCAACAATTAGATCTTATATATTCTCAGTCTGGGATGTTGTATGAGATTCTTCCTGATGCACTGAGTTCAAAATATGACCTTAGAAAAAATCCCAGACTGCATGTCGATGACATTGTAGGCTTCGTCATTGTGAAATTTGTAGAGTCGGTGAAAAACCATTTGAAAGACTTGTCTCTAAACCAATCTGTAGGATGGATAGCTTCGTCGGTGTTCTATAATCCCACTCAATCGACGAATGTATGCTCTGTGTAGTAGTCGAATAGCCTGAATGGCAGCCAACAACCAGGAGGGAGTAAGAAGAAAGGACGTAATAATAATCGTAGGGGTGGGAAAAATAATAATAAACCCAGAGACAATGGTAATAATGAGAAGACAGATAATAATGTTGGTGAGGGAAAGAAATAAAGACAGAAGGTGAGTTTCCCCTGTAAGCTTTGTATAGATGATCACCTTACCCATTTATTCCCCAAACTTGCAGAAGTTGTGAGGCTTTTATCTCTACTTCCCACCGTGTTGACGAATCCTTTTCCACATAACCATCACATGGTCTCGAGCTCCTCGAATGCTGGAAATGTGGCGAGTGGGAGTCAAAACTCACCGACACAAGATGATGACCATTTATGCATCAATATGGTCAAATATGAGGTTAATGTAGCCACTCAATCTCGCTATTACATTTCTCCACAAACTATACCCGGTCTATAGTCTCCTCCTCCTTCAGAGACAACCCTACAGATTGAAAAACCAGAGCCACTGCCTCGTATTCCAAAAGGATTACTCAAGCGCTCTACCCACAATCCTAATGCTATAGCCGCATAGAATTACTCTATTGTTGAGGACCTCAGTCAAACCCCTTGTGTGATGTCGGCTCTGGAGGTACTCCATACGTGTCCTTCATAGAGGAATGCCTTGCTATA
This sequence comes from Picea engelmannii, assembly GCA_009831015.1. Taxonomy (NCBI): domain Eukaryota; kingdom Viridiplantae; phylum Streptophyta; class Pinopsida; order Pinales; family Pinaceae; genus Picea; species Picea engelmannii. The sequence goes on along the minus strand of ML854927.1, from coordinate 7,726 downwards.
TGTGTTAGGATCTCTAGATCCTTGTGGCTCGAGAGTTATCAAGTTTGACATCACATATGTGAAGCCTCACTTGCCTTACCATGTGGCATTCCAAATCCATGTGGTTTACTAGAAATATACCATCAAACGTACTATTGTCGATGAAGGCGCTGCAATAAGTGTGATGTCCCTGGTCTGTTGGAAATCAATTGGCTCTCCAACTCTTTCTCAATCGCCAACCATGTTGATTTCTTTTGACGGTCATTTCTTCCACCCTCACGATATTCTTCTTGCGTTTCTGGTCCAGTTAGGTGGGAAGACGGTAGAGGTGGATGTCAAGGTGGTTGATGTGCCCCTCGATTATAACTTGTTACTAGGACGCAATTGGACTTACATTATGACCGCAATCGTGTCATCCATATTTCGTACTCTTTGTTTTCCTCACAATGGGAAGATCATGATGATCAATTAGTTGTCCTTTGCGTATGCTAGTCCCAGTGCATCTGTTGGACCATCGATCCCCGTGATCGACAATTCTCAGCCGAAAAATGAGAATATCAATGTCAGAATGTATTCATCCCTTATGGGTACCTTCAACTTCATGGGACCAGTTCACCACATTTATGCCATGTCTAGTAGAGTCATGTAATGTCCCCAAGGCTGAGCCCAGTTGTAAATCTGATGTATGAAATGAATTGTAAATATGTGTTATAGGCTGGTGAGCCAAGTTTGTATAAGCCGNTGGGCTTATGTGATTGTTAGGCCAGAGAGCCTAAGGGTTGGAGGCCAAGGGCCTGATTTTGTACTTGTATTTATGCAAAAACATTTAATAAAATTGTAAACACCGCCAGGTGTAGACCGACGATGATGAATGAGTGAAGGGGGACTGAGTTTCCACATAGAAGGCAAGAGATTAGGAGCTGGAAGGTGGGAAAGGGGGATAAGTGTTTAGCCTAAGGGAGGGGCTTAAGCCTAGGAATAATATTTTATTATTATTCCAAAAGAACATGTGCCATTTTTATATATTTTTTTATCCTAAGTTCCTGACCAAGGGAAGGTGATGTGTGCTAGTGGAACGCATGCAGTCTTCAGGGCGACAAGTGTTGACCCTGGTGCATGCGAATAAAACAGTTTGGGTGGACTGTGAGGGGGGTTCACTCTCTCATTCAAGCAGACTGCCTGAGGGTGTACAGGTTCTGAGCAGTACGACTGACCCGAGCTCTGCAGAAAAAAATCCTCGTACACCTTATAAACTGAAAAAACTCCTGTATACCTCCGTACTGAACCAGAAGCCTGTGATCGATTCTGAAAGAGCCGGTTTCACCTCTGCTTGAATTGGAAAAATCCCGTGTTGTGTCTGGAGAATTCGTGTGCATCCACTGCCCGAGATCGAGCCTGTGCGTGAGATCTCTATCCCGAAGCCGTGACCCTGAGCCATTTTGCCATTGCTGAGCCTGTGGAAAAATCCGTGTCTATTTTTCTGTTGGTTGTGTGGCCACACAGTGCTGGAATGCATTGGAAGTTTGTTGACCTGTGAGCGATTCTCTCCAGGCGAGAGAGTGCGTAGAGGAAGGAGAGAACTCCTGGAAGGAACCCTGTAGTTGCCACAGAGCCCAGAGACTTCCGGTCCGGTCTATTGCTGTAACCCAAGGCAAGGGAGGTTAGTAGTCGAAGGATTGTCCAGGTGACAGAGAAGGTGTATACTCCTGGAGTGGAACAGGCATGTGGGGAATGAGGGTCTGTGGGCAGTGAGTGTGGGTGGTTCCCGGGAGAGAATCCCTTCCTGTGGTTGTGTGTTGTTTTCCCTGTAACCTCAGCCTAACCTAGGATTCCTTGTCTTGGGGTGGAGGTTAGTCCCAGCTCGAGGGTGACCCACTGCTGAGCTAATGAGCAGTGTGGTCTAAGGCTGGGAGGTTTGTGGAAGGCATGCACTTGGTTGGTGGATTCTACCACTGTTAAAAGATAAGTATCTGATTATGTTTTAATCATGTTTTGCATGACTCTACTACTTATGTTATCATGATTTCCGCTGTGTATATGAATTAGTATGAAACGCTATTGCTTTGTTAATTATGGCAGTAACTCATATGAATACTCTATGTAGAATGTGTTTATTTGTCTAAATGCATGTGGATTATATAATACCTATATGAGTTATGTACCAAGTGGTGTTAAAGTTTCCTTTTAAGAGTGATTAAGCCATGGTAGCTGAAAAGGTGTGCTATAGTTTGGTATCAGAGCCAAGGTTTCGACACTTAGCCTAGATGGGCCAGTGGAGCGGTCTTTGGACCAAGAATGCGAGGGGAAATTGGGTCTAGAAGGAAAATTTCGGACCCTGGTTTGATCCAAAGCGTCGAGGAGTTACTTGACGAGTTTTTAAGCTCAGGAGGTATAGCGACATTATGAAACCGCAGCCAGTGTGGTATAAGTACACAGGGAAAGAGGACTCCACACCAGAAGTGTTGGAGCTTTAGGATCTATTCGGGAGGGAAGGTGAACCCTCGTGATCGTCAGATCTGGAAAGTGTGCATGGGGTTTAAATCCCTTTGTAATTTCACAGGAGTGTGGAAATCGCGATACGTGAAATCCCGAATTAGTCAGGACCGTCCATCAGAAAGAACGCGTGGGGAGCGATCAACCTTTCGCTGACTCGTAACTTGAAATGGTCAAAGGGTGAGTTTGTGAGAATTCATGAAATGCGAATTCATGATTGGATCATAATCATCGATCTAAGAGAGATCTGGACCGTTAATTGTCCAAGAAGAAATCGACGTTTTGGGAGATGGGAAGTGAGGAGAGGTGAACAGCTCCGAAACCCAAAACCCTGAAATCCCGAAACAACCTACACCATAGATCATGGGGAGAAGAACTTGACCATTGGATCAAGTAGTTAAATAGACAGTGATTTCGGGATTTCGGCAAATGGAAGTTCAAGATGTGTGGATGCACGAACTTTCGATGCCCAAAACCCTGAAATGCTGAAAGGATTTGCCCCGTAGATCTGACCGTTGGATTTTACTAGGAATGGACGTGGACACATGGAGATGTACCACGTGCCAGTGGGCTGAGAAGAAAAGCGAGAGTGGTGGGACCCGATGATCATTAAAAGCAACGTGGACCCTCATGAACGTGCCACGTCCCACCGTGGTTGTGGGTGACCACTGTGCTATGTGGGTCCGGAGGGTAAAGTAAATTAGAATTTCGGAAGTCGGGGGTTGGAAAGGAAAGAAAGTCTGATAGCCTCGTGGACCGAAAACCTGAAGTCCCGAAGTCCTGAAATCTCTGAAGACAGAAGGATCGTAGCGGATTTTAAGGACGACAACTATGTTGTGGGTCCGGAGAATAAGGAAACTAATTTTTCGAAATTGGGGAATTAAAATGATAAAAGGTTGGGAGTCACTGAAAAATGAACTCCTAGGTGCCAAAAACCCGAAGTCCTGGGTACCGAAAACACGAAGGCCCGAAAGTCCTGAAATGCCGAAAATGAAAGTTTCGAAGACCTGAAAATTGTAGAGCCGAATGAGAGCTCAGAAAAATTATTTGAATCGAAATGTCTTTTGTTCTTGTTTGTATTGGTGTATAAATGTTGTGGATTGTTCATGAAGTTTTAATGGCCTAACAAACTTCAAATTGAATTGCACAGTGCGTGTGCAGAGTTCAACGAGGGTCAGGACTCCAGTTAACCAACGCCGAGTATGGAATGGCAAAAGGTGCAGATTGCCTCCGAAACAGGAGATGAACGGGAAGGAAAGGATGTCAATATGGAAGTGGAAGGATCGAACTCCAATGGGAACGGAAAAGAAAAGGATAAGGAAGGAAACATAATGAAAATCATTGAAGGATTGCAAAGAGAGGCCCAGGCTCGTTGAGCTGATAGCCGAAAGCTCATGAAAGTTAGGGATCAGCAGGGTGTATTAAACTTAAAATTTTTGAAGAGCCTGGAAAGAATATAGTGGAAACTCGAGAAGGGAAGAGACTCAAGTAAGACGGAGAGTCGTAGAACCCCTGGGAGAAGAAGGAGATCATGAAGTGTCAGGACTTCCGAGAGGAAAAGGAGGTCGAGGAGTGGTAGCCGACATCTTAGTCGCTCCCAAAGACATTCCAGTAGGGGAACACGCAGTAGTTCGGGCTCATCTCCTACCAGAAAGCACCGAAAATCTGGAAGGAATGAATTGAAAGGGGAAATCAACAAGATTAAACTGCCTACGTTCGATGGTGAACATAAGAAGGTAGAAGATGCCGAAATATGGTTGTTGGGTATAAAGAAATACTTCCAACTGCAGAATTATTCTACCCATGCAGAAGGAAGAATTGCAATGTACCAGCTGAAAGGAAAAACATCCATGTGGTGGGATCAGTTGGTGCAGGTGCAACACATCAGAGAGAAAGAGGTCACGTGGAAGGAGTTTAAGAGGTATTTTGAGAAGAAATACCTGACCAAAAGATACTATGACAGAAAGATGAAGGAGTTTTTCGAACTCAAGTTGGGCAGTATGACCACTGATGAGTATGAATGAAGTTTTCTGGAACTACTGAAGTATGTTCCATTCATCAAAGATGAGGCTATTAAAATTCAGAGGTATCTGAGTGGACTGCCACCTTCCATTGGTGACAAGATTCAATATGATGATCCTAAGACTATGGAATAAACAATAAGAAGGGCGAAATGCTTATATGAACAACAAGGAGAAAAGCCTACCTTTCAGAAGGCTTGGGATGACCAGAAGAGGTTTAAGAAAGAACAGAGGCAGAAGGGAAACATGCCACCCTTTTTCAAGAACAGCCCTTGGGGACAGTCATCTTTTAGAGACCCCAGGAAAGTTGAAGGGAGTGAGAATATGCCAAGTTCTCCACTTATGGAGTGTTGGGGCTGTAAAGGGAATCATAGGTACAGAGACTGCCCCTACAGAAAAGACAAAGCAAGAACTGTCCATACTATTCAACAAGCTGAAACAGTAGAGGATATGGGCAGCAAAATGCCTAGGATCTACGCAGCCCTGGACAACAAACAAGCATAATTTCAATCACACATGATTGAAGTGGAAGGTATGATCAACAACCGACCACTTGTTATTTTAATTGATTCAGGGGATAGCCATAGTTATATAGATCCTATAGTGGTGGAAAGTTTGCATTTAACAAGAAGCAAACATGAAAAGTCTTGGTTAGTGAAGTTGGCCACAGGGACCAAGAGGAAGGTCATTGAATTGGTTAAGTCTTATTCAGTGGACATGAAAGGAATGAGCACTAAGGCTGAATTGAAGATTTTGCCTTTAGGCTCATATGATTGCTTAATTGGGATGGACTGGTTGGACCAGCACCATGCCCTTCTGGATTGCTGTAACAAGAGGTTTACCTGCCTGAATGAAGAGGGAAATCCGGTAACAGTCCAAGGAATTCCCAGAGCCGTGGCTGTTAGGGAAATCTCAGCCATGCAGCTAAAGAAATGATACTGGAAAGGTTGTCAATTATATGCAGCTCGGGTGGAAGAAGCATCCCGAGATGTAGTCTCAAATCTAGAAGATCACAAGGTACTCAAAGAATTCAAGGATGTATTTCAAGAGGTACCTAGACTACCTCCGAAGAGGGACATAGATTTTTCTATAAATTTGATGCCTGGAGCAACTCTAGTTTCGAAGGCTCCTTATAGAATGAGTACACCAGAGCTAAAAGAGTTGCAATTGCAGCTCGAAGAGCTACTAAAGAAGGGATACATTCGCCCCAACATGTCACCTTGGGGAGCCCTGATCCTATTCGTGAAGAAGAAAGATGGGACGTTGAGACTGTGCATTGATTTCCAGCAGTTGAATAAGGTCATTGTCAAGAACAAGTATCCTCTACCAAGGATTGATGATCTTTTTGATCAGTTGAAGGATGCAAAAATATTTTCAAAAATAGATCTCAGATCTGGATATCACCAAGTGAGAATAAATGATGAGGACATTAGCAAGACAACCTTCAGAACAAGGTACAGTCATTATGAATTCACAGTGGTGCCGTTTGGATTGACAAATGCACCTGCTATTTTCATGTGCTTAATGAATGGAGTGTTCAGAGATTATTTGGACAAGTTTGTCATAGTCTTCCTGGACGATATCTTGGTGTATTCCAAGACAGAGGAAGAACATGAACAACACCTGAGAATGGTGCTACAGGTGTTAAGAGAACACCAATTGTATGAAAAACTGAGCAAGTGCTCATTTTACCAAAGGCAAATTCATTACTTGGGGCACATTGTATCAAAGGAAGGGATCGCTATGGATCCTGAGAAGGTTGAGGCCATTCGAGAATGGTCAGCGCCAAGGAATGTGGCGGAAGTTAGATCTTTTATGGGTCTGGCAGGCTACTACATAAGGTTTATAGCCAGATTCTCAAAGATAGCTCACCCTATCACTTCCTTGCAAAGGAAGGAGAAGAAGTTCCAGTGGACTGAAGAATGTGAGAGCATCTTCCAGTGATTGAAGCAGCTACTAACCAGTGCTCCAATTTTGAAGATTGCAGATCTAAATAAGGATTACGTAGTGTGCACAAATGCATGCAAAGAGGGACTGGGAGGAGTTCTCAGCCAAGAGGGATTTGTAATTTGTTATGAGTACTGAAAGCTGAAAGAGCATGAAAGGAATTATGCCACTCACGATTTAGAGCTAGCAGCAATCGTCCACGCCTTGAGGAAATGGAGACATTACCTCATGGGAAGGAGATTCAAATTAAGAAAAGACCACAACAGTCTGATGTATTTATTTGATCAGCCGACTTTAAACGCGAGGAAAACTAGATGGTTGGAGTTTTTGTGCGAATATGAATTTGATATCAAGCATATCAAAGGGAAAGAAAATAAGGTGGCTGATGCACTCAACAGAAAAGTGCACGAATTACATGCTACAACCATTAGCATATACATGATTAAGATGAAAGACATAATTTTGGAAGCTGCAAATACTGATTTGCAGTACAGAAGTCTTGTAGCAAAGCTACAGCAGCGCAAGAGACCACAGACCAAGGAAAGTTACACCTTGGGAACTAATGGTTTAATTCTGTATAAAAACAGAGTGTATGTACCCAATGCCCGAGAATTGAAGTTGACAATTCTAAAGGAGATGCATAACGTGGCTTATGCTGGACATCCTAGATATCAGAAGACTATGGCAACAATCAAAAGCCATTATTTTTGGCCGGGTATGAAGAAAGAAATTGCTGAATACATTACCAGATGTATGGAGTTCCAAAAGGTTACGGCTAAGCATAGACACCCAACAGGGTTGTTGCAGCCTTTACCCATTCCTGAGTGGAAATGGAATGTGGTAACAATGGATTTTATCACCGGACTACCTAGAATCAACAAGCAGCATGATTCAATCATGGTGGTGGTGGACAAGCTTACTAAAGCCACCCATTTTATTCCACTAAAAACCATCCACAGGGCAGCTGATTTTGTTAATATCTTTTTGAAAGAAGTTGCACGCTTGCACGGAATTCCTAAGACAATTGTGTCGGATAGGGACCCGAAATTCACCTCGAATTTCTGGAAAGGATTGTTCAAGGGATTCAGAACGAATCTGAACTTTAGTACAGCGTATCATACTGAGTATGATGGTCAGACAGACAGGGTGAACAGGGTAATAGAAGACATACTGAGAATGTATGTGATGGACAAACCATCAAGGTGGGAAGACTACCTGTATTTGGTAGAATTCACCTACAATAATGGGTATCATGCATCATTGAAGATGAGCCCATTCGAAGCACT